>PVJC01039358.1:0-10974 GCA_004026665.1 Murina feae | reverse complement strand
CAGTTGGTTGTGAGCAGGCCAGCAGGCAGAGTGGTTAAGGGCAATCAGGCAGGCATGCAGGCAGGTGAGCAGTTAGGAACCAGCAGTCCCAGATTGCAAGAGGGATGTCCGACTGCCAGTTTAGGCCTGATCCCTGTAAACCGGCAGTAGGACATCCTTTGAGGAGTCCCAGATTGGAAAGGGTGCAGGCCAGGCTGAGGAACACCCCCTCCCCTGTGCACAAATTTCATGCATTGGGCCACTATTATGTTTATAAATAGAATACAGTTATTAATTTTTATTTGACACAACTTCCCACATGATTTCAAATATATTAGATTGCCCTAATTTAGTAAAAAAATATTTATTTTAAGAAGATATAATAAATCTTTGAATCATTCCAGGGCCCTTGAAATATCCCAAAGCTCTCTCTTGTTAAAGTTTTGAAATTTAACTTAGAAAGACTATCAAATATACATAACCCAAAGATTATATTACACACTTTTTGTAATTATTCTAAAAGTCATCAATTAAATTTAAACTGGATTTAATATTAAAAATTTAGTTTTGACCATAGAATTAATCTTTTTTTAAAAAAATCAGGCCAATAAATATTATATCCTAGGTTGAAATTTTACCACATGTAGTACACAGACACACATACACATAATGGCTATAATATATTTTGAACTACTATTTTTTCTAGAGACAACACAAGAATTATTTTTCTCAAAAATGAATTTCTATGCTTCATGCATTTTATTATCATAACCATATAATTTTTTCCAACTTAATTTGAACTTTTAACTCTTAGAAGTCTCAAATTTTAGGTGGCAAGTTAAATACTTAACATTTCTCAGATTAGTAATATATTCATATTTTTAAAAATCTATTTCAAATAAAATGTAAGACACATTCAATTAGTAGATTCAAATATATCCTCTATATTTTTCATACAAGGCAAACTCAGATTAATTATCATTTCAGTATTTTGTCATTTTAAAATACCTAGATATTTGATAATTTTTGTTATTAATTCAGCAAACTCCAAAGCTTTAAGTTACCAAAAACTTTGGAAAACTATGTTTAGGCATATATAATTACCACTGAAAGAGATTTATCATATATCCTTCATTTTAGTTTTATATATTTTGTCTTAACAACTTTGAGATCTTTAAGCCAAAGATTATTACCCAAGGCATTTTCCTTGGCAAATTCTGTAATAGAAATAACTCACTGGCTTACGGTGGCTTTAATGTTAAAGTATTATTTTATTTTATTATCCTTTATAAAAAAGAGGAGTGTCCCTGGGACCTGGGAGGCAACTTTGAAATGTGGTCTATTATTATTCAAGAACTGCCCATTATTATGGAAACATTAACCTTGTTGTTCAAACCTAGCCTGTATATTTTTCTTTTGTCATTTTCGCCATCTTCCAAAGAAAAAACAGTCTTGGGTCTATTCTATAGCATCAGTGAAGAGATAGAGCTTAGGCCAAGAGGCCACCCAAATTCGGGTGGGGCGCCTACCCCTTGAATCAGCCTTTTCCTTTTCATGGGTATGGAAATCCCAGACACATCTCCAGATTGTGAGAAATGGCTCATCTACTTAAATTTCAAATGACTGGCTGGGACACAAAAACATGGCAAAAATGAGACTTTTAATAACACCCCTGAGAGCAGGCGTCCATTTTACAGGATCACCAAGAGATCTAGTAAGTAATGGGCTAGGGTCTCTTTTAGTTACCTTTACCTCCCTTTGTCTAGGGGAATTTTCTTAGGACCTGTGTTATTGGCCACGTGTACTGCTCATACTCTCTCTTTCCCTTCCCCTGCATTCTGTTTACTTCGGGGAAATTCAGTAATGGCCTGGCCACCTACTGTTTCTTTTCTATGAAGATAAATCAAAGGCATAATAGACTAACAATAAACAAATTAAACCAAACAACAAAGACAGATAAAACAACAATCAACAGACTAGCGTGCATAACACATAGAAAGACTTACTACATCAGAGTTCTTTTCATGGATCTTTCAGTTGCTTTACATTGCCTGGGAGTTACAGCCAGATGCAGCCCAGATATTAGCCTGTTGTTTACAGATCTCATCATATTCAGTTCTCCATAACATTGACTGGTGGCCAAAGTCGTGTTAGCTAAAATATGCCAGTCCCAAGGCATTATATGGTAATTTTCAGACCAAGTATTTAGAAGTCCTTTTGTAGAAGGACTATTAACCCCTAGTTCAGAAGTTCTCAACCTGTGGGTCGTGACCCCTTTAGCGGTTGAACAACCCTTTCACAAGGGTCACCTAAGACCATCCTGCATATCAGATATTTACATTACAATTCATAACAATAGCAACCTTACAGTTATGAAGTAGCAACGCAAATAATTTATGGTTGAGTTACAACATGAGGAACTGTATTTAAAGGGCCAGAAGGTTGAGAATCACTGCCCTAGTTGATTAGTCTTTCTCTAGTTGATGAGACTTTCCAGACTGGAGGTGGAAGATTAGGCGCTTTATAGGTTCTACCTTAGGAGGAGAAGGAAGAGGAGGGGGCAATGATAAATCCTCCTGGCATTCTTTAGGCTTTTTATCCTCAATATGAAGTGGGAAATATATAGCTCTAATAAGAGCCCACATAGTTAAAGATGATAAGGACACTAATTTTCCTTGAGCCTGATTTCTCCTTAAGATTCTACCTACTTGTTTACAGAGATCAAGGTCTAATGTTCTAGTATCAGAGAAACAAGGATTATACTCTATGATAATATGCAAAAACTGTAAGAGAATACTTTCTGACACTTTAATTCCTTTATCCTTGAGCAATAATGTTTTTGCCTTTTACTCGAATTCTTCCCCATTATTACCTGGCTGATTCCAGAAACGTCCCTGTCCACTTATAGTCACGACTCTGAAGCCAGCATGGGCTTTGTGCACTGGTGAATTTCCACCTTTCCCATGAGTTTCTACTTTTTCCTTTTTTACTGTTTTTTCCTTAGGCGAATCTTCTCCTTCAGTTTCCTGTTCGAGGGCCAATTGTTGCAACCTGCATGTCAAAGTTCAGGATCTGAAGGAGTGGCTGACGCATAAATGAAAATGCTATACAAGAAATATGAATTTGGAAGGCATGGCGGGGGGCAGGTGGAACCTCTTTCTTGAAGAGACACACTGAGATCTGGCCTAGTCCGCTTTTTATTCAGTTTTAGATACACATTTTGCCCTCAGTAACGCAAGGCAAACACGTAGCAGACAGACAGTCTCAAAGGTCAGCAAAGAGTAAGGTCCAGTAAACATTTACTTGGAGGCTATTAGGTTAGGAGATTGATTTGAGCCACCACTATCTCAACACAAATAATTGGTGCCTAATGTAAACCCTGCTAATGCTCAAGGTCCACTGGCCTTCCATGTGCCTTGGTGCACACTCACGACAGTGTTGGCAAATGGTGGCTTCCCACATCTTTGGAGCTTAGATATGTCTCTTGAAGACAGCATATGACTGGGTTTTTACTTTATTTTATATATACAATCTTCTACTCTGTGCCTCTTTATTAGTGAATTCAGTCCATTTATATTTAGGGTAATTATTGGTGTATGAGGATTTCCCACTGTCATTTTATCTTTTGTTTTCTGTGCCTCCATTTTTTCTTTTCTGTCTGTTTTTGTTTAGCATTATCCCATAATTATTTCCTCTGTTTCTTATTTTATAAGCTACATGTCTTAATTTGGGAATTTTTATGTGTGATTGGCATTAGTTTTATGAAAAATAAAGTTGCAAGATATAGTAGTTTTATCTTTTGAGGGCATCTGATCTCCACCCTCCTTTGCCATTTCAGACACTTCTTGCCCCTCCACTTTTCTGTTTTTGTTGTCACAAATTATCCCTGTTTTTGCTTTAAGTTTTACCTGTAGTGTTATGACCTTATGTTTTTGTTTCAGAGAGAATAACTCTATTGAATATATCTAGCTATGGAGGTTTTCTCATGATGAATTCCCTCAGCTTCTTTATGTCTGGGAAAGTTGTTAATTCTCTTTCACATTTAAAGGACAACATTTCTGGATATATTATTCGTGGCTGGTAATTCCTCTCTTTCATTCATTTGAATATATCATTCCACTATCTTGTGGTTTGTAGATTTTCTGCAAAGAAGTCCTATGATATTCTGAAGGGTTTTCCCTTGTAGGCCACTCCCTTCCTTTCCCTGGATGCTTTGAGATTTTTTGTCATTAATTTTTGACAGTTTTAATACAATGTGCCTTGGAAAGGACCTCTTTGGAGTGAGTTAACTAGGTGTTCTATTTGCTTCTTGGATTCCAGGATCTAGTTCTTTCTATAGGTTTGGGAAGTTCTTATCTACTCTTTGTTTGAATAGGCTCTACAGTCCTTTCTTTTCTCTTCTTCTTGTATGCTTATTTCTTTAATAGGAGTTTAAGACAATTGTGGATATTCTTCTTTTATTTTTTAATTTTTATAATCTTTATTGTTGAAAGTATTACATAGGTCTTCCTCCCCGCCCCAATTAACCTTCTCCAGCCCACTCCCATTCTCCCCACCTCACCAAGGCCTTCAGTATCCCATTGTTTGTGTCCATGGGTTATGAATATATGCATAAAAATTCATTGGTTGATCTCTTCTCACTGTCTCCCCTGCTTACCCTCTAAGATTCAACAGTCTGTTCATGCTTCTATATCTCTGGGTCTGTTTTATTTATCAGTTTACTTGGTTCATTAGATTCCACATATGAATTAGTTCATGTGATATTTATCTTTCTCTGACTGGCTTATTTCACATAGCATAATACTCTCTACTTCCATCCATGCTGTTGCAACTGATAAGAGTTCTTTCATTTTTATTGCTACATAAAATTCCATTGTGTAAATATACCACATTATTTTTATCCACTCAGCTGCTGATGGGCACTTAGGCTCTTTCCAAATCTTAGCTATTGTAAATTATAGTGCTATGAACATAGGGATGCATAGATTTTTTTTCTGATGAGTGTTTTGGTTTCTTAGGATATATTCCTAGAAGTAGGATCACTGCGGGAGATCCAAGATGGTGATCAAAGGGATGGCAGGCTGCAAGATATGTGTGAGTGAGAGAGTGAAAGCAGAGTGCGTGGACATGTGGGGAGTGTCCGTGTTTGTGAGTGAGGGACAGTTATATTCCATAGGACTGTTGGGAATTGGTGGACCAGTCTTCCCTGGCCAGGCAGCCTCTAATACCACTGAAATCTCCCCCAGAGCAGCCTGCTCTGCCACATAGATCATGCCATCTTGAAGCAGAGAGTGGCTTTGATCAGAAACCCAGCCTTACCTTCAACCAGGCAGCTCTCGGATACCTTCTGGGACCCTACAGCCACAACGCCCAGGGACAAGCTGCCTCAGCTGCATACCCATGAACTCTAAGACTCCAGCCTCCCTGGCCATGAGCACCTAAAATGTTTGTCCAAGGGGAGACAAAGTGGTGGCTGAATATGTGAACAGGTCCTGTGCCTTCTCACAGAGCAGATGGAAGGAACAGCTGAATCGAATAACATCCCACTGGAATTGGTGAATTAAACACAGCTGGTGAGGCAATCTGTGGATGGAAATGTCAGAGATCGCCTGGAGAGAGGTGATATCTAGAATCCAGGCTGGAGGAGAAATGTGCACAATGGGGTCTAGAGTCTCAGAAGGAGACTGCACTCCAACAAATCCATGGCCCTTGGGGTCAGTGTAGCCCTTGAATGTGGAAGGGGGTCCACAGGGCTGCTGACAGAGTGGGACACTAGATCTAAGCCCACAGCCATGGCAAACTGTGCCCAGAAAGGCAGCCTTAAGTCCTATACCAGCCGTGCAATGCCGGGAGGCGGAAGACATGAGTCAGTGCAGTTCCTTTGTCTTTTTAACTTCCTCGCTTTTGCTTGCTAAGCACAGTACATAGAATCTTCTAATTAAAGACACTCACTGAGACTGCAGGGGAAAGTTATTTTTGTGGAAACTGGGGATCAGAATAGGGAGGGATGAGCAGGAAATCAGCTCTGGGACAGTCCTTCCCTCCAACCCAATCTTAAGTGTGGCAGGGGAAGAAGAGTCTAAACACTGGGTTGAGGGTTCATTTGCTCCCAGAAAATAGAACAGAAACACTGCCACCCAGGGGTTGTGTCAGAAATAGACATTTGTGTAAATGCAATTGAAGGCATGCAGAGAAACAAAGTGAGCAGAGAGATCCCGCCTGCTTGAAAACAAGGTTGTGGCTTGTGACACCGAGGAGTGGTGGATCATTAGGAACGTCAACACTGTGCTGATTACCTGACAGAAAACATATTTGCCAGGCAGAACATTAGAGAGGGGTCTTAAACAAGCCCCCATAGGTCATTGGAGCTTCATTGAAGCAAACGACCTTTACTACTTCACTTTTTTATGTTTTATCTTTTGCTTAAGAGACTAATATTTTCTCACTTTATTTTACTTTTTATTATTATACTAGGAGCCCAGTGCACAATATATTGTGCACTCCAGGGGGTCCCTCAGCCTGGCCTGTATCCACCCAACCTACAGCCTGCCACCCGCACATCGCCCCCACCCACCCACACACACCACCAGCCACCCAAACATAGTGCTCCGCCTAACCACACACACCACCCGCCACCAGGCTGATCATACCTCGCCCACCCACACAGCCTGCTCACCCTGATGCCTGCACTGCACTCGCCTCTGGGTCTGCCGGCCTCCATCTTGGCTGAGTTAATTTGCATACAGCCACTCTGATGGGCTGGTGGGCATGGCTTAGGTGTCCCAAAGAAATGGTCAATTTCAATATTACGCTTTTATTAGTGTAGATTTTTATTTTTAACTATTATTGTTAGTAGTATTATTTTACCTTTTAAATTTTTATTTTATTTGTGGATTAGTGTTCTACATTCTATTTTTATTTTATCATTATTTTACTTTATCTCAATTTTTCCTTTATGCCAACATTCTCTTCCTCACTTTTCCCCTCTTTCATCCTGTTTCTCTTACCCTGTTCCTGCTTTAGTTTTTCTCTATCCTTGCTTTTTACTCCCTATTAAAAATTGCTCTACTCCTCAAAGTTTTCCAAGTTGAAAAGAGAAAAATGTTGTTTTTATTTGTGAGGCATACCACAGATGCTAAGAGGAAAGCAGAGGCATCAATATACTGGCAACTCTGATGTAAAAATGAGGGATGTGCTTAGTGATTCTAAAGGTATTAGAATATGAAGGGAAGAACTAATACAAAAGATCCTCTAGAGCTCTGCCAAAGCACTCTAGGGCTTAAAAAATACCTTTTCTCTTTTAAAAAAAATTAAGCACATATGACTTATAGTTTTAAAAAAATGGTTGGTTTTCCTTCACAATAAAAAAATACTTATTAACCAAGAAAAAAAATTGATCTTACTCATATATCTAATTTCCTCTCCCCTGCTCCAAGTCCATGCACATTTATCTTTTCTCTTTCTTCACTATCCAAATTTTTTTCTTTCTTCCTGTCATGTGGTTGTTGTTTGTTTGATTGTTAGTTTTGCTTTTTTCTGATTTTTTATTTTCTTCTGTTTTTCCTCTCCTCACTTATTATCTTCTACTAATAGCTTAATTAGATCCAATCACCAACTCAGGCTTATCTCTCTTTACTCTCCTTTATAAAAATATATGAATACATAGAAATAGAGATGAAAGAAAGTGAAAATTTTAATATACAGATTTCATTTTTTTCCCCTTTTTTAGTATTTTGTCTTTTACTTCTCTTCTTATACACTCATTCTCTTTCTACCCTCTATACTGAATTATGGCCATTTCCCCATCCACTCAGTTCCTTGACCTTACCTTCTGAAAATAAGCTTTGCCTCTTCAGATTCAGCTTCCCTCTTTCTTTTCTTGGTGTTTGTTGTTTGCATTTTTTGGATTAGTTGTTGGTTTTTTTGAATTTCCTCTCCATATATTTTCTCCATTCTTCTCCCTACTCTTTCTTTTCTCTCTTATATTTTTTCCATTTCTTAATATCATTATTGCATGCTTTTCTCTCCCCTAATTATCTTTTTTCTGGTGGTCACCTTTATTTAAGGTTTTGGTATCCTGAATACATTTGTGTTTGATGCCCTCTGTGTTGTGTCTTGTGTTGTATTTTGTACCTTTAAGACAATATGGTAGAGAGAGAACTACATAACCAGACACCTGAGAGGAGCAAACATGGGGAGACAAAGAAAGAATCCCCATATGAAAGAAAAGGAGGAATCACTGAAAAAGGAAGTAAATTAAATGGAGGCAAGCAATTAGTCAGAGAAAGAATTCAGAGCAATGGTCATAAAGATGCTGAAAAGGATGGAAGACAAATTCAACAACATGTGTAAGAACCAAGAGGAAATGAATAACCAAGAAGAAATGAAGAATGACATTGCTACAATAAAGAACACAATAGCAAGCATCAAAAGTAGAGTAGAAGAAGCAGAAGACCACATCAGTGATCTAGAATACAAGGAATACAAGGTAAGAAAAAATACATAAACAGAGCAGCAACAGGAAAAAAAACCTGAAAAAAACATGCAGGAGGATAACCTAAGGAAAATTTTGGACAACACAAAATGAAACAACAGCTGCATAATAGGGGTGCCAGAGGAAAGGAAACTGAGGAAGGAATAGAAAACATGTTTGAAGAAACAATGACAGAAAACTTTCCTGATATTGGGAAGAAAAAACTCACACAAATCCTAGAAGCTCCAAGTCTCAAGCAATATGAACTCCAAAATACCAACACCAAGACACATTATAATTAAATTGACAAACACCAATGACAAAGCAAGAATTTTAAAGACTTCCAGAGAGAGAGAGTGACAGAAAGTTAACTGAAAGGCATCTCCCATCAAACTATGGACTGATTTCTCAACAACAACAACAAAAACTCAGGCCAGAAGGGAATGGAATGAAATATACAAAGTCATGCAAAGCAAGGGTCTGAATCCAAGAATACTGTACCCAACAAGGCTATCAACCAAAATTGAGGGTGAAATCAGGAGCTTCACAGACAAAAATGGTCTAAGGGAGTTTATTACTATGAAACCAGCAATGCAAGAAATGCTAAAGGGCCTCCTGGAAAAAGAAGAAATAAAAAGGGAAGAAGGAACACAGGCATAAAGAAAAAAATGGTGACAAGTACATATCTGATATAATAAAAGAGTAATATGCTAATTAACTGTCACTCCGCTCCACCCACAAGCCACGTCCATAAGCCACACCCACCAACCAATTGGGAGAAAATATGCAAATTAACTCAACTAAGATGACAGCAGCCACGGGGCTGGAGTTGCTCTGAGCAATGGAGGAAGCCAGGGCCCTGTGGGCCCTGAGCTCTACTCAAGGCTACAAAGTTTCAGTTATAGAAGTTAAATAAATCCCAGATACCTGTTTCCAACCAGGCACCCCAATAAAGACCTGAACCCTGAAGGGGCTTTGGCCATCCTGAAAATGGCCCTCAGCCCTGCACTCAGGCTGGCCACACCCCCATGAGTGAGGGTCCCCACTGGGGGGCTTGGCCAGCCTGCAAACAGCCATCAGCCCCTCACCCAGGCTGGCCAGACATGCCAGCAGGTGGACATCCCCCAAGGGGTCCCAGACTTTGAGAGGGCACAGGCTGGGCTGAGGGACCCCCCCCCCGAAGTGCACAAATTTTTGTGACTGGCCTCTAGTCAATTATAATGTTAAATGTAAATGGATTAAATGCTCCAAGCAACAGACATAAGGTATGTCTGAATGGATAAGAAAACGATCCATACATATGCTGTCTACAGGAGAACCACCTCAGGACAAGGGTCTCACACAGACTGATAGTGAAAGGATGGAAAAATATCTTTCAGGCAAAGGGAAATGGAAAAAAAAAAGCTAGGGTAGCAATACTTATATCTGACAAATTAGACTTCAAAGTGAAGGCCATAACAAGAGATAAGGAAGGCCACTTCATAATACTAAAGGGAGCAATTCAACAAGAGGATATAACTGGGATAAACATATATGCAACCAATACAGGAGGACCCCAATACATTTAAAAAAAACTTCTGTAGGATATCAAGGGAGATATTGACAGCAATACAGTCATAGTAGGGGACTTTAATACTCCACTAACACCACTAAATAAATCCTCTAAACAAAAAATCAGCAAAGAAATAGCAATCCTAAATGCATCACTAGATCAGATGGAATTAATTGACGTCTTCATAACATTTCACCCCAAAGGCACAGAATGTACTTTCTTCTCAAGTGCACATGGGTCATTTTCAAAGATAGACCACATATTGTGGCACAGGCAGTCTTTTCAAATTCAAGAAGACAGAGATCATATCAACCATCTTCTCATACCAAAATGGCACAAAATTAGAAATCAAATACAATAAAAACAATGAAAAAACACCTGTAGGCTTAATAGCATGCTATTAAACAATGATTGGGTTATAAAAGAGGCAAAAGAAGAAATAAAAGGCATCCTGGCAACAAACGACAATGAAAACACAACAATCCAAAACCTATAGGATACAGTGAAAGCAGTCTTGAGAGGGCAGTTCATAGCTCTACAGGCCTACCTCAAAAAGCAAGAAAAAATAATGATAATAAATTATCTAATCCTACAACTCAAAGATTTAGAAAGAGAGCAGCAAGAAAAGTCCAACATATGCAGAAAGAAAGAAATAATATACATCACAGGAGAGATCAATGAAATAGAGACAAAAAATCAACATAACGAAGAGCTGGTTCTTTGAAAGGATAAACAAAATTGATGAACCTCTAGCCAGGGTCACCAATAAGCAAAGAGAGAAGACCCAAATAAATAAAATCAGAAATGAAAGAGGTGAAGTAACAACTGATCTTATAGAAATACAAAGGATTTTGAAAAAATATTATGAACAATTCTATTCCAAAAAAATGGACAACCTAGACAAAATGGACATATGCTTAGAAAAATACAAGCTCCCAAAACTCAACCAAGAAGAATAAAATACCTGAAT
>PVJC01039357.1:0-16311 GCA_004026665.1 Murina feae | reverse complement strand
GGCCTTTGGGCCTCTGAGACCTGTTCATGAGGCCACACTCACATCGAGGATTTCCCCGACTCGGGTAACACTTGGCCTGGCCTTTTGGTGGTCACCAGTGCTTTATAAAAACGTGAAAAGGGTTTCAAATCTGCCCCAACACTGGGCGAACAGTGTCACCTGGTGTGAGATACAGGCACTGCTGGCAACAGAGGAAATGTCCCAGGTGCCATGATTCCAGGCCAAAGGCAGAGCTGTTCTCCTGAATTCATATCGGACAGGAGAGAAGGCCTGTGTCAGCACAGCCTGGTGCTCCTAACAGCGGACCCAATTTTTGGGAGGTTCAAGCATCTGTTCCAGTCTGGACAGGCCTGTGGGCCCCATGGCACCTCTGACCAGTCACTCTCACGCGGCCTCTCCGCCACCTCAGGACTGATGACCACAGCCACAGATGCCACCTCCAGAGGCAGAGCCACAGAGCCCTGAGCAGCAACACGCCTGGTCTTTTCTGGGACAGCCCAGCTTATGCTCCATGGCTCGACCCCCTTGCCCTTCAGCACGTCCCTTCTATCAGAGGTCAGCATGCTGCTGCAAAGGGTCAGAGGGCAAACATTTCAGGCTCTGCAGGCCCTACGGAGCCTGCCTTCCTGCTGGGCCCACCAGCAAGGCGTGAAGGCCGTCAGAGCTGGCGCATACTGAATGGGTATAGCTGGTGCCAGTACAACTGTGCACAAAAACAGGTGCAGGGTGAGCCAGGACGCTGAACCCCAGAGTGAGGACCCCTGAGCTCGACAGTCACCTGACTCAGCCCTCGGGGACCGGAAGGAACATTCTGCTCCCTTGTAACTTTCCCAGGCCTGGGAATCCAGGGTTCGGATGGCTTCCTCAGTTTCCTCTAAATTCTCACAAGCTGGCAGCTGGTCCCTGACCCCATTAGGTCCCTAATCCTTCCCCATGATGGTGATCACAGCTCCTCCCCCTGTTACACACTCAAAACCTGTGCAGCCTTATCTTCCCGGTGCTCCCGGGAGCCCGAGGAAGCATGACTTGCCCACAGTCACACAGCCAGGGGGGAGATGCTGACAGGCATTGAGAGGTAGAACCCAGAGGAGGCAGAGGCTGGAGGCCTGGAGGCAGCCCTGCTCCCTTCCAGCTGTCCCCCTGCCACCAGCAGCAGGACACTCAGCCTCACACGCAAACTCCACCCCATCCCCTAGGGTCCAAGACCCCTGGTCCTGTCAGGGCTCTCTGCCCCAAGACTGACGGGACATTTTCGGGCTCTGAGGAGCCCCACAACCTCCCCTGAGGTGCCCTTCACATCATCTTTCCCCTCCCAGGCCACCCAGGCCTGCTCCAGTGTGCCAGCCTCTTGGGTAGAATGTAGTTGCTGGGCCAGTATATTCATTTTCAGTATATTCATTAACACAAATGGGCTGGCTTCAAACAAACGACACTTTCCTCAGGATTCTGGAGGCCGGAAGTCTGAAATGAAGATGCCGCAGGGCCCGCGCCTGCCGAGACTCCCGGTCAGGAGGCCCCTGGGAACAGTCAGCCCCTTCAGTATGTTCCCTCGGGCTTTGCGTGGCCGTTTTCCATGTCTCTGTGTCCTCTCCTCTTCTCATAAAGGCACCAGGCACAGGGAGTTCTACCAAACCTTCAAAGAAGAACTGACACCCTCCTCCTCAGACTAGTCTAGAAACTCCAAGAGGAAGGCACACTTCCAAGCTCTTTCTATAAGGCCAGCATTACCCTAATACCAAAACCAGACAAAGACACCATGAAGAGAGAACTACAGGCCAATCTCCCTGATGAGCACAGATGCTAAAATCGTCAACAAAATATTAGCAAATCAGATCCAGCAACATATTAAAAAGATCATACTCCACGACTAAGGGGGATTTATTCCAGGGATGCAAAGCTGGTACAATATTCACAAATCAACTCTCAGCAAAGTGGGAGTAGAAGGAGTATATCTCACCATGATAAAGGCCGTATATGACAAACCTATAGCCAACATCATACTCAAGAGGCAAAAACTAAAACTATTTCCCCTAATAATAGGAACAAGACAGGGATGTCCACTTTCACCACTCTTATTCAACACTAGAGGTACAGTGCACGAAATTCATGCATGAGTGTGTGTGTGTGGGGGGGGTGTCCCTCAGCTCGGCCTGTGCCCTCTCGCAATCCGGGACCCCTTGGGTAGGGCACCTAGGCCTGGCCAGTGATCAGGACCTTTTGGGGCTTTCCTTTCCCCAGCACCACATGGGGTAGCTTGGGCCTCCCTTTTTGGGGCGATCATGGAGCTTCCCAATTGATTGCCCTGCAGCCAGTGGCCTGGGCTTCCCTCTGCAGGGCGATCATGGGGCGATGGCGGGCCCCTTTGGCCAATTGCATCACACCTGCCTTTGCTGGCCTTCTGCCAGTGGGTGTCATATTGTGGTCATTCAGACGGTCGTTCTGCTCTTCAGCTACTTGATCAATTTACATATTATGCTTTTATTATTATAAATACTGGAAGTCCTGAGAGAAACCAAGATGGCGGCATAGGTAAACACCCGGAATTGCTGCCTCGCACAACCATTTCAAAACTACAACGAAAATAAAAAACGGACACCACCCAGACCCACAGGAAGGCTGGCTGAGTGGAAATTCTACAACTAGAAAGAGACTGAGACTCAGAGGAGGTGCAGAAGCAAAGTATGGAGGTACGGAGGTGCATGGAAAGGGCTCGTGGAAGGGGGGCAACTGAGGACATGGTTGTCTTTCTCAATCTGGAGGGAGGCACAAGCTCCCGACGGCTCTGAACTCCAGTTCCAGGCGAGTTTCTGGGGACCCAGACTCATACAGGGAGAAGCTGGACCGTCTGACACCGGCAGGATCTCCAGAGTGGCTTTCTCTTGGCGGTACCAAGGGACACTGAGACTCGGTGCCTCTTAGGGCAGGACTGAGAATCAACCACAGCTGTTTGCTCTGCCCTGTTGATTCCCTGAGACCTCTCCCCACCCAAACTGCTGGCAGAGGCTTTTGCATATAAAAGGCTGGGTAGCCTCAGGCAGAAGCTAAAATAGCATCTCCTTAGAGATCCAAGAGCCAGTGTACCCAGTGGTCAGAGAGGGACCACCCAGGTTACAATCTTAGATCCATAAGGGACACACTCAGGGGACAGACTCAGTGAGTACCAAAGTCCTACTGAAGCAAGTCTTGCCTCATATGGGTGTCTCCAGCACAGAAGTTCTCCCACCATAGACACAGCTGATTCTCACAGCCAATTGTCCTGGAGGTCAATTCCTCCCAGTGATACCAACAACAATCAAGGCTTAGCTACAACAAGACTGTGCACAAAGCCTACAAAGCGCTGCACCAAGAATGTACACCTCAGGTAATTGGGGTGGCTGAACCACTGGGCCCTATAGGACACCTAGCACAGAAAGCCACTCTATCAACGCAGGGAAGCAGCCAAAATGTGGAGACAAAGAAACAGATCACAAATAACAGAAATGGAGGAAAGCACTACTGGATATAGAGTTCAAAACCATGGTTATAAAGTTTTTCAAGAATTTTCTAGAAACTGCAGATAAATTTAGTGAGACCCTCGAGGATATGAAAAAGGACCAGCTAGAAATTAAGCATACACTGACTGAAATAAAGAATAATATACAGAGATCCAGCAGCAGAGTAGAGGGTCACAAGAATCTAGTCAAAGATTTGAAATATGAAGAAGCAAAAAACACCCAATTGAAAAAGCCAAAAGAAAAAAGAATCCAAAAATATGAAGATAGTGTAAGGAGCCTCTGGGACAACTTCTAGCATATCAGAATTATAGGGGTGCCAGAAGAGAGAGAGCAAGATATAGAAAACCTATTTGAAGAAATAATGACAGAAAACTTCCTCTACCTGGTGAAAGAAATAGACTTCCAAGACCAGGAAGCACAGAGAATCCCAAACAAAAGAAATTCAAGGAGGATCACACCAAGACACATCATAATTAAAATGCCAAGGGCAAAAGACAAAGAGAGAATATTAAAAGCAGCAAGAGAAAAGCAGTCAGTTACCTACAAGGGGGAACCCATACAACTGTCAGCTGATTTCTCAACAGAAACTTTGCAGGCCGGAAGGGAGTGGCAAGAAATATTCAAAGTGATGAATAGCAAAAACCTACAACCAAGATTACTCTACCCAGCAAAGCTATCATTCAGAATTGAAGGTCAGATAAAGAGCTTCACAGACAAGAAAAAGCTAAAAGAGTTCATCACCACTCAACCAGTATTATATGAAACTAGAGGCCTGGTGCACAAAAATTTGTACACTTGAGGTGGGGGTGGGTGGTCCTTCAGCCCGGCCTGTGCCCTCTCACAGTCTGGGACCCCTGAGGGGATGTCCACCTGCTGGCATGCCTGGCTAGCCTGGTTGAAGGATGATAGCTATTTGCAGGCTGGCCAAACCCCCCAGTGGGGATTCTCACCCCATGTGGGTGTGGGCAGCTTGGGTGAGGGGCTGAGGGTCGTTTTCAGGCTGCCCACATCCCCTTCAGGGTTCAGGTCCTTACTGAGGTGCCTGGCCAGCCTTGGTGAGGGGCTGAGGGCCGTTTTCAGGCTGCTCACATCCCCTTCAGGGTTCAGGTCCCTACTGGGGTGCCTGGGCAGCCTGGGTGAGGGGCTGAGGGCTGTTTTCAGGCTGCCCACAGCTCCCATTGACCCAAGGTCCCAGCCAGGCTGGCTGGAATCAGGTTTCTGGGGTTTATTTATCTTCTATATTTGAAACTTTGTTACCTTGAGTGGAGGCCTAGGCAGGTAACGAAGCCTCCTGTTTGCTTCAGCTCTGTGGCTTCTATAATTGAAACATTGTTTCCATGAGCAGAGGCCCAGACAGTTTCAATGGAAGCCTCCTGTTTGCTCTAGCTCCATGGCTGCCGACCTCCATCTTGGTTAATTTGCATACAGCCACTCTGATTAGCTAGGGGCACATGGCTTGGCTGGTGGGCAAGGCTTAGGTGTCTCGGAGTGATGGTTAATTTGCATATTACTCTTTTATTAGATTAGATGCTGAAAGGTATCCTTTGAGAAGAGGAAGAAGAAGAAAAAGTAAAGATAAAAATTATGACCAACAAATGCATATCTATCAACAACTGAACCTAAAAATCAAGTGAATAAAAAAATCTGATGAACAGAATAAACTGGTGAATAGAATAGAGTCAGGGGCATAGAAAGGGAGTGGAATGACAATTCTCAGGGGGTAAGGGGTGTTGGGGTGCGGGAAGAGACTGGACAAAAATCATACACCTATGGATGAAGATAGTTGGGGGGGGGGTAAAGGCAGAGGGTGTGGTGGGAACTGGGAGGAGGGGAGCTATGGGGAGAAAAAAGAGGAACAACTGTAATAATATGAACAATAAAGATTAAAAAAAGAAAAGAAAAGAAAAAATAAAAAAATACTGGAATTTCTAGCCATAGAGACCAGACAAAAAGAGGACATAAAAGGTATCCAAATTGGAAAAGGGGAAGTAAAACTCTCATTATTCACAGATGACATGATATTGCACATAGAAAACCCTAATGACTCCACCAAAACACTACTAGAGTTAATCCATAAATTCAGCAATGTAGCAGAATACAAAATCAACACCCAAAAATCAATGGCTCCTTTATACACCAATAATGAATTCTCAGAAAGAGAAACTAAAAAAATAATACCACTTACCATTGCAACAAAAAAATTAAGATACTTAGGAATAAACTTAACCCAGGAGGTAAGAGACTTGTACTTGGAAAACTATAAGGACATTGAAAAAAGAGAGAGAAGAAGATATAAACAAGTGGAAGAATATACCATGTTCATGGATTGTAGAATTAACATCATTAAAATGTCCAAATTACCAAGGCAATCCACAAATTCAATGCAAACCCTATTAAAATACCAATGGCATAGTTCACAGATCTAGAACAACTACTCCAAAAATTTGTATGGAACCAAATAAGACTGCAAATAGCTGCAGCAGTCTTGAGAAAGAAGAAAAAAGTTGGAGGAATCACAATACCAGATATCAAGTTATACTACAAATCCACTGTTCTCAAAACAGCCTGGTACTGGCACAAGGACAGGAATATAGATCAATGAAATAGAACAGAGACCCCAGAAATCAACCCAAGCCATTACGCTCAATTAATATTTGACAAAGGAGGCAAGAGCATACAATGGAATCAAGAGAGTCTCTTCAATAAATGGTTCTGGGGAAAATTGGACAGATACATGCAAAACAATGAAACTAGATCACCAAATTACACCATACACAAGAATGAACTCAAAATGGACGAAAGACTTAAATGTAAGTTGTAAAACCATAAAAATCCTAGAAGAAACCATAGGCAGCAAAATCTCAGACATCTCTCACAGCAATATGTTTACAGATACATCTCCTAAGGCAAAGGAAGAAAATAAACACATGGGACTACATCAAAATAAAAGCTTCTGCACAGCAAATGAAATCATCAACAAAATGAAAAGGGAGCCCACTGTATGGGAGAACATATTTGACAATGATCCTATATAATAAAAGCCTAATATACTAAGTGTCTGACTATTCGACTGGTCACTATGATGCACACTGACCACTAGGGGGCAGATTCTCTGACTGATAGGTTAGCTTGCTGTTGGGGTCCTGTCAATGGGGACTGAGAAAGACAGGATGGACACGCCCTGGATGAATCTGTGCACTGGGCAGGTTTCAGCCTGATCCCCACAGGCCAGGCCAAGGGACCCACCAGTGCATGAATCCAGGTCTTCAGCATAGTCAATAATCCTATAATCCAGGGTAATTTGCAGATTGTTCCCTCAACGGGGAGTTTGGCTGGAGTCTGACCAGGGGGCGGGGGCGGACAGCCAACCTCCTGTGTCCCCTCCCCCCAGCCAGCCCAGCCCTATTGGAGTGGGCCGACTGGTCCCCACCGTGCATGAATTCATGTACCAGGCCTCTAGTACATCTGATAAAGGGTTAATATCCAAAATATATAAGGACTCATACAACTTAACAAAAGGAAGACAAACAATCCAATTTAAAAATGGACAAAGGACCTTTTGGGGCTAAATAGACACTTCTTCAAAGAGGACATACAGAAAGCCAAGAGACAGATGAAAAAATGCTCAGTCACTGATCATCAGAGAGATGCAAATTAAAATGACAATGAGGTATCACCTCACTCCTGTCAGAATGGCTACCATCAACAAATGACAAGTGCTGGTGAGGATGTGGAGAAAAGGGAACCCTAGTGCACTGCTGGTGGGAATGCAGACTGGTGCAGGCCCTGTGGAAAAGAATATGGAGTTTTGTCAAAAAAGTAAATATGGAACTGCCATTTTACTAAGTGATCCCACCTTTAGATATATATCCTAAGAAAACCAAAACACAATCAGAAAGGACATATGCACTCCTGTGTTTATAGCAGCACAATTTGCAGTAGCTAGAATCTGGAAACAGCCCAAGTGCCCATCAGTAGACGAGTGGATAAAAAGGCTGTGGTACATCTACACCATGGAATACTATGCAGCAGTAAAAAAGAAGGATCTCTTACCCTTTGAGACAGCACGAAGGAACCTGGGGAGCACCATGCTAAGTGAAATAAATCAGTCAGAGAAAGACAAGTATCACACGAGCTCACTCATATGTGGAATCTAATTAACAAAATAAATTGGTGAATGGAGTGGATCTAAAGACATGGAAGCATGAAACAGAGTGCAGAATCTCAGAGGGAAAGTGGGGGGAGGGAGGAGGAGGGGAGGTAATCAACCAAAGACCTTATATGCATACTAGAGGCCTGGTGCACAAAATACGTGCATGGGGGACGGGGGGTCCCTCCTCAGCCCAGCTTGCAGTTTCTCCAATCCAGGACCCCTCAGGGGATGTCTGAATGCCAGGTTAGGCCCAATCCTGTGGATCGGGCATAAACTGGTAGTCGGACATCCCTCTCACAATCTGGGACTGCTGGCTCCTAATTTCTCACCTGCCTGCCTGCCCGATTGCCCCCTAACTGCCCCCCTCCCCTAGCCTGATCACTCCTAACCGCCTCTGCCTGTCAGCCTGGTTGCCCCTTACTGCCCCCCCTGCTGGCTTGGTCGCCCCACACAACCTGCTGTTCAATTGTTTGGTCGTCCCTCACTAACCCCCCCGCTGGCCTGGTTGCCCCACACAACCTGCTGTTCAATTGTTTGGTCGTCCCTCACTAACCACCCTGCTGTCCTGGTGGCCCCACACAACCTGCTATTTGGTCGTTACTGTTACTGTGACTGTGTCCTAGACAATTTGCATATTCCTCTATTATTAGTATAGCTATGCATAACCCATGGACAGGGACAATAGGGTGGTGAAGGCCTGGGGCGAGGGGTGGGGGCAGGTAGGAGAGGGTCTATGGGGGAGGAAGGGACATATGTAATACTTTCAACAATAAAGATTTTTTTTAAAAGACATTAGACATTGGATTTAGGACTCACCCTAAATAAAAAATGATTGCACCTTCAGATCCATAAGTAACTACATCTGCAAAGACCCTATTTCTAAATGAGGTCACTTTCTGAGGGGCCAGGTAGAGATGCATTTTGAGAAACACTATTGAACCCACTATAGCAGGACCAAACTATAATCCATTTCCCTTCCTTTTCTCATCCCTTCCCCAGCTTTGCTTCCTCTCCAGTACCAACATTTGCCCTGACTTTCCCCTCAGCATCGTTTCCTTTGGTCTCTCTGCCACTCTGAGCCTCCTCTTCCCCTTTGCTCGTCTCTGCCAGCCTTATTCTCTGCCTCTTCTTGTTCTGCAGTCAGCCTTTCCTTCCCAACCCACTGCATTGACCATGGCGGAGCATCCTCAGCATCCACTCCTAACTCCTCCTCCCATGTCTCCCTGGATGGTGAGGCTGGAAAGCTGCAATTATTTCCCAAATCCCTTGCAGCTAGGTCCCCCATGGGAAACGGACTCTGGCCATTGGTTTCACTGACTGATGAGACCAGGAAGAAGGAAGTGAGGGAGGGCCTTCACTGAGAAGGCCCTGACTGCAGGCTCTACCCAAGCTCCAGACACCCGCTTTGTGAATGTTGAGCTGCTGCTATGGTGGCAAAGGTATCTTGGTCCAGCTACCAGGGAGTTCCTCATCCTCACTGTCCTGATTGTGACAGAGTAAAAGCTTCTCAGACAGTCAGTCCTCAAGTCTGATTCTGCAGGCCAAGCAATATTTCTGTTGTTAATGGCTGCATGGGTCAGGATGACCAAGTCTCAGTGGCTTTTAACCTTAAAAGAACAGAGGTTGATTAATCACTTTTTAGATACAGCACCAAAGGCACAACCCATCAAAGAAAGAATAGATAAGTTGGACTTTATCAAAACTTAAAACTCCTGCTCTACATAAAATACTATCAAGAGAATGAGTAGACAAGCCGACTAGGAGAAAATGCTGGCAACAAAAATATCTGAAAAAGGATACAAAGACCTCCTAAAACTCAACAATAAGAAAATGAGCTGATTTAAAAGATGGACAAAAGATCTGAACAGACACTTCAGCAAAGATTTGCAAGTGGAAAATAAGCACACGGAAAGATGCTCCACATCCTGACAGAGAGGGCCCGCGGATTGACACAGCGCGAGAGCTCACGACACCCATGAGAATGGCTGAAACCATGGCACGTAACACCAGGCGACGGGCGGATGGCCCAGGACCTCACTCACTGCTGCTGAGCGTGCCGACAGCGCAGCCACGCCGAGCGCTTTGGCAATGTTGTGGATTGAATGCTCGTGTTCCCCCAAAATTTACATGTTGAAGCCTCAAAGCCAATGTGACTCTACTAGTATTTGGAGATAGGGACTTTGTGGAGGGGATTAAGGCTAAACAAAGTCTTAAGGGTGGGGCCCTAATGGATAGATTCACAGTCTCATGAAATAAGACACCAGCGAACATACGCTCTCCTTCTCTCCTGTTCCTGTCTCTACTCCTCCCCTTGTCCCTCCTCCTTCTCCACCCACGTGGAGCCACATGTGCCTCCAGACTGTGAAGAGTGAACTGCTGATTCGAACACCCAGCCTGGGGCGTTTTGGTTATGGCAGCCACACCTACCTAAAGCAGGCAGCTCCTCCCCAAACTGAACGCAATCTTACATACAATCCAGCAACCACACTGCTTGGTATTTACCCAAAAGAGGTGACAATGTATGTCCACAGAAACCAGCACAGGGATATGCACAGCAGCTTTACTCATAATCGCCATAGGATGGGAGCAGCCTGGCCGGCCTGGCCCAGTAGTTGAGCATCGACCCATGAACCAGGCAGCCACAGCTGGGTTCCCATCGGGGCACAGGCCCGAGTTATGGGCTCGATCCCCAGTGTGAGGCATGCAGGAGGCAGCCAATCAATGATTCTCTCTCATCATGGATGTTTCTATCTCTCCCTCTCCCTTCCTCTCTGAAATCAATAAAAATACATTAAAAACAAAACAAAGCATGGAAGCAATCAAGATTCCTCCAGTAGGTAGATGGATAAATAAGCTGGTACCTCCAGACAATGGAATGTTACTCTGCACTACAGCAGGTGAGCTGTCAAGCCCTGAAACGATGGGAGGGACCTGCAATGCAGATCCTGAGGGAAGCAGCCGGTGGAAAGGCTGCCCCTGTGTGAGTCCGACCAGAGGCCCTTGTGGAGACGGCAAAGCTGTGGGAGTGAGGTCAGTGGCTGACCAAAAAGTGACTCTATTTTGACCAACCAGGAGAGTGCCTTTTGGACCCATCAAACTTTGAAGATTCAGAGCCCGTATTTGCATGAGGACAGACCAATCAGAGGCCAGGGGCCAGGGGCAGGGACTTCTGTCTGTATAAGCCACCTTCTGGGCTCTGGGAAGGCACCTTCTTTTTCCACCAGAGACTGAAGGCTGCATCTCCCTGTCTGAGGAAACACTGCGGACTAGAGCAGACCAGTTCAGTGCAGACGAGCGGGAGCAAGCAGCAAGCAGCGCTGAAGAGCCGGAGGGCCTGGCCCAGGGCCGCCTCACGGCCCTGAATTGGTGCCAACGACCATCAGCTGATATTCCTTATGAGTCACTGCCATGAAGGTAGGTAAGGAAGAGATGGAAAAAAAAAAAAGGCATCAAGCCCAGCTGGTGTGGCTCAGTGGTTGAGTGTTGACCCATGGGCCAAGAAGTCGCCAGTGATTTGCTTCCTTGGTCAGGGCACATGCCCAAGTTATGGGCTCAGCCCCCTTGGGGTGGGGTGGGGGTGTGCGGGAGGCAGCTGATGAGTGATTCTCATCGCTGATGTTTTTGTTTAATCCTCACCAGAGAATATTTCCTCGCTGATTTTTAGGCAGAGTGGGGGAGAGGGAAAGACAGAGAAATAGCCATGTGAGAGAAACACATCGATTGGTTGCCTCCTGCACTGCCCAGGACAAGGTCCCAGTGTCCAGGGAGGAGCCCGCAACTGAGGTACATGCCCTTGACTGGAATGGAACCCAGGAATCTTCGGTCCACAGGCTGCTGCTCTATCCACTGAGCCAAACCAGCTAGGGCCATCACTGATGTTTCTATGTCTCTCTCCTCCCTTCCTCTCTGAACTCAATAAAAAACATTTTTTTAAAAAGAAGAAAATACAAGAATAAGGCTAATGGCTAAATCCACTCAGTGTCTTAACTATTCTCCATGCAATATCACAGAAGGATCTCCAAGAAATAGGCAATAACGACCGCTACATCTAAAGCTTCTGAGTCATGATTCAGTCTGAAGTTTCCCCTTACGTGGGTGTTTTCAAAGTAGAGAGAGGGCGCAGTATTTAATAACTAGTAGCATCCTTCACAGCCTTTCTTCCCAAGCAGTTGCCAATGTCCACAGTTCGTCTCCTGTAGAGTATGCCTGACCCAGCCCCAGTCCAAGCCCTGGAAGTCCTTTACTCTGTCCTGCTGTTGGGATGAGCCTCCTGGTAGAAAGGAAGGGAATTGAGTTCTAGGGTTGAGAGTCAAGTTACCAAAGTTCTTTACTAGTACTTGTGAGACAACTTGAGATCAGCTAATCTTCTTTTTCTAAAAATCCTATCTCAAGGATATGTTTTTTTATTTTATTTTTTTTCGGGGAGAGGGGGTGCGGGGAGGAAGGGATATGTTTTTTATTTACTTTATTTTTTTAATCCTCACCAGAGGAGTCAGGATCTTTTTCCCCCATGTTCCTCGACGCCCCCATGTTCTGCACGCGCCCCCTGGTGGTCAGCACACGTCATAGCGACCAGCTGTTGGGTTGTTCCCCCAGTCAGTCTATTAGCGTGTTAGAGTTTTATATAGATAGATTGCCAGACTGTTTTCCAAGTGCCGGTGCCATTTTCATCCTCACAGCAAAGCGTGAGGATGCCTGCTGTTCATT
Source organism: Murina feae (assembly GCA_004026665.1). Taxonomy (NCBI): domain Eukaryota; kingdom Metazoa; phylum Chordata; class Mammalia; order Chiroptera; family Vespertilionidae; genus Murina; species Murina feae. The sequence goes on along the minus strand of PVJC01039357.1, from coordinate 3,957 downwards.
CTTCACAGTGCTTGGTGGTACCTCCTTTCCACACTGTGAGGTGCAGAGGTATTTCATGATCTCCCTAGTGACTAAGGACGTGGACATCTTCCCTAGGCTTGCTGACCCTCTCCTCATTTTTTAAAAAATATATTTTATTTATTTTTTACAGAGAGGAAGGGAAAGGGATAGAGAGTCAGAAACATCGATGAGAGAGAAACATCGATCAGCTGCTTCCTGCACACCTCCTCCTGGGGATGTGCCCACAACCCAGGTACATGCCCGTGACTGGAATCGAACCTGGGACCCTTCAGTCCACAGGCCGATGCTCTATCCACTAAGCCACACAGGTTGGGGCTCTCCTCATTTTGATTGGGGTTTGGCTGCTTATCATCCAGTGGTAAGAGTTCAGGGTTTGTTTCACTATCACAGTGTGCAGGGCCCACAGAGCAGAATCACTCAGGACACAGGGGAGAGGCGCTGGCTGCCACCAACACCGTTTTTCACCCACCTCTCGAGCCCTCTGTGCAGGCTTACTGGGCCTTTGTAACGTAAAAAGCTGTTCAGGCTTTCTCGATCTTAAGTAGCATCCAAGGCCTCTCGCCTGCTTGGCAACTGTGCATAGCTCATCCCTTCTCCCCTCCTTCTCTCCGCGCCCTCCCCCAGCACAGCCGCTGCCTGTGCACACCTGAACCTGGGCCCCACCTTGGGACCTTTGTGCATGCTGTTCCCTCTACTCGCAACGCTCTTCCCATGACTGTGTCCCGCTTCCTTCAGGCCTGCGAAAGCCTCCTCCCTCACCCCGCTGCCCTCAGCCCGCTCTCTCTCCCCGCGCACACCTGGCCTTGCTGTGATTGTCCACCTTCCCCAGAAGGAAGGGGCCTGAGGAGGGGCGTAGAGCACGCCGTCTCCCAGGCCCTCGGGGATGTGTGCTGAGTGGAGAGCTTTGCTGCCATAGGTCTCACAGGAGGACGTGAAGTGGCGAGTGGGGCTGCCTTTGCAGCCGGCTGTGTTTACGGAACAGGGAATGGAGGCTCAGAAAGGCAGTGACCCACCCAGGGCCACACCGTCAGAGTGGGCGCCCGCGCGCACCCTCCTCCCCGGCACCTCCTCTGCACCTGCCTCGGGGTCAGCATCTGCAGAGCCCCCAGGACATGGGCACAGCCAGCCTCACACACGCAAGAATTTTATTCCCACACCCACACGCAGGCCCACAGCCTTGCACGCTCAGGGATGCCACACGCACACAGGCGCATGGCCTTGCACGTTCTGGAATTTTATGCTCAAACCACACACACGCCGGTGCACCCCCAGCAGCAGACCTAGGTGACTGGTGCTCCCAGGACGCGGATGGACAGTCGCCACAACAACAGGCCTCTCCTCCATCTCGGGCTGTGCCCGGCAGCCGGGGGAAGGGTTTGAGCTGGGATGTGCATCACAGCTGCGGAAGCTGTTTCCTGGCAGAGCAGCCTGGGCCTCCTCACAGCCCCCAGTGCCGTCCCCTCATGAGCACAAGCAGCCCTTCCCAGACATGAGGGCGTGCCCTGTCATCCCCATGAGGGATGTAGCTCCCGCTCTCGCCAGGCACGGCGTGCACCCAGCAAGGGGCACACGTGCTTTCTCCCCTAATCCTTATGATGCCCTCACCAGATGAGCGCTGCCAGGGAACCCATTTTGCAGTTGGTGAAACTAAGACTCAGAGAGGGTAAGTCTGTTGCTCGGGGTCACACAGCGAGTCACAGCAGGGATGAAATGCGAACCCTGCACGGCATCGGACAGGGAGGACTTCTTTAGGAACAGCCTGGCCGCCCACTCATCTTGTCTTTCTGAAAACCCTCTCCAGACAGGAGCAGTCAATGACCAGCTCTCATGCCTGCGCTGGTTCTGCCCTTGTGGAGTTCCGTACGAGGTAGTGAGATCCCCATCGTGAGGGCACGTAAGCGGAGACTCAGCTGCTATGGAGAAAGATCCTAAGGATGTGAGGGGGCGAGGGGTTGGATGGCCTCACATTAGTCTCTGAGTTGCAAATGACCAAACAATTATTGGTGAACACAACTGGAAGACAACCCGCTCCAGAGCAGCCGGCTCAGCTCTCAGTACCACCCAGGACATCCCTTTCCTCTGTGGCCACATTCTTCTCAGATCAGCTTCACCTGACCTCAGGCCACTCCCCCCGCCCCAGAGGAACTTAGAGAAGTCAGCAGCTGATCAGTCCTGAGGTTGTGACAGTCTCCACCTCATGAGCGGGGAAACTGAGTCACAAAGAAACGAGGTGCTGAGGCAGGATTGGAGTCCCTTTGGCAAGTCAAGCTCAGGAGGCTTCACCTGTTCTCCCAAAGCTATTTCCCCTAAGGATGCCGACGATGCACAGGCGATCACACAGCAACCACGATGGGCCAGTACCTGCTCTGCCTAACCTGGGGTTACTATAGCAACCGAGCCAGACACAGCCACTGCCTTGTGGAGTTCGAAGGTTCTGGCTGCTCCGAGTGGCCTTCAGCAAGTCCCTCCCTGTGTCTGGTCCCAGCATTCCCATCTGTGAAATGGGCAGGTGCTCCATTCAGGAGCGTAGCACTCATGCAGCACGTCTGTGATGTCCCACACATGGCTATTGGAAACTTGAAATGTGGTTATTGTGATTAAGGAGCAATATTAAAACATTTTTATTTCATCTAATTTGAAATTCAAAATAGCCACAAGTGGCTCACTACATATATATATATATATATATATATATATATATATATATATATATTTTTTTTTTTTAATGTATTTTATTGATTTTTTGCAGAGAGGAAGGGAGAGGGATAGAGAGTCAGAAACATCGATGAGAGAGAAACATGGATCAGCTGCCTCCTGCACACTCCCTACTGGGGATGTGCCTGCAACCAAGGTACATGTCCTTGACCGGAATCGAACCTGGGACCTTTCAGTCTGCAGGCCGACGCTCTATCCACTGAGCCACACCGGTCAGGGCATGATGCCTATATTGAGCAGCGCAAATCTAGGGTCGAAATGCATACCAGATATTCATTTGGGTTTTGTTCTATTTTTGACTCGCCCTGGCTGCACACTCACACTCCAGGCAGGCTGACCCTTGCTTTTCCTTATGAAGGGAGTTTTTTGGTATTTCCCTGAGATGGTCACCTGTCCTGACCCACAGTCCGAACAGAGGTGGTGGGTGGCCAGTCTCAAATTGGCCCCAGGACCTTTGCAGCACTTTGGACAGAAAACGGAGGCCCGAATAACGGCCGAGATCCGATGTCCAGCCAGCAAGATGGGGCTTAGAATAGAATTTCAGGTGATTTAAAGAAGACCAGGAGTCACCCGCCTTTGCAATGGGGTCTGTGCCAGGGCATGCCCACTCCTGCCAGAGTGGGAGAGTGGTGACCCCTCGCCGTGTCCATGCACCAGCCCGCCCCACACAGGCACATGTGTATGTGGGCGCGCAGGCAGTGGGCTCTCCTCCACGCTGCCAGCATGCCTCGGGGCGGCGCCCTCTGTACCCTCTGGCCCGAGGTCTGCCCCGAACCTGTGGCCTCCCGGGACGACCTCAGCTCCTCTGTGCCCAGCAAAGGGGCCCTGGGAGACTGGGCAGAGCGGGGCCAGGGCAGTCCAGTCCAGTCACCATTCCTGTGTCTGGGAGCCTGGCCCGTGCAGAAGCTCCAGCGGCACACAGACCCCCCCCCCACTTCCGGACCCCTACTCCCCTCCCTGCCTCATCTCCTACACCCCTGGGCCCTGGCCCACCGCCCCAAACCCAGCCACTGGGCGAGCGTGGGAGGGAGGCCCAGGGAAGGGCCGAGGCTCCCGGACAGAGCACTGCCTCCTGCGGCTGCTGTGACGGATGTGGGCGCTCGGAGCAGCAGACATTGGCGCTCTGGCAGCTCTGCAGGTGAGGAGGCCAAGTCAGCATCGGGGCAAGTCAGGCTCAGCGAGCCGCACTGGGGGGCCTGCGGCCTCTTCCAGCTTCAGGCG
>PVJC01039356.1:0-16302 GCA_004026665.1 Murina feae | reverse complement strand
AGGTTGAATTTAAATGTCAGAGAATGTGACAGCTATAGGGGAGAAGATGAATTCCCCAAATTTTACTGAAGGGGAAGCTGAAATCCAAGGCCATAGAGCTGGCAGATTGTGTGTATGGGGAGTGGGGGAAGCAAAGTGGCTGCTTATTCCTGTCAACCCTTCTTTTGGCCACTAGACTTACCCACCTCCACACTGGGTGCCCAGCTTGGATTTCTTTGCTGGGGACAAGGAAGGGAGGGGACAGTGAAAAGGAGGCCTGAAGGCTAAGAAGATAAGCCTGTCTTCCAAATAGCAGCAAGCACTGTAGGGAAGGACAGGGCAGGACCAGAAATAGCTGATGACTTAAAAATGTGTTTTTTCTGCCTTCCCTTTTATTTTAACTTTTGGGGACTTATGTGCAAAGGTTGCAGTTAATCATGCTCCTCAGTTCATCGTACATTATCATCATCTTTTTCCTCTCAATGGACTTCTGTTGCATTGTTTATTTATTCTCTTTACCTTCAAATCCCATTCATTTCCCCTCATAGATAACCATTTCAATCTGTTTAATGTGTATCTTTTTATTTGTATATGTTTTAGCAAAATGGTATTACTGTGTGGTATGTATGGGTAGAGAGATAAAGAGATATTAAATTACATATTACATTACATGTAAAATACATATTAAATTACATATAAATATATATTAATTTACATATATAAATGAAATGTGTATATATATACATATATATATATATACACATACAAGTGAGCTTTTTATTTTGAAACAATTATGGACATAAGAAGTTGTTTAAAAATAGTAAGAAAAACACATGAAAAGATATTCAACATCATTACTCATTAAAGAAATGCAAATCAAAACCACAATGAAATACCACCTCACACCTACTAGAATGACTATTATTAAAAGCAATCAAACAAACAAACAAACAAAAATCCACAAAAAATAACAAGTGTAGGTAAGGGTGTGAAGAAACTGGAAAAATCCCCTGTTGTTGGTGGGGAAAATGGTGCAGCCACACTGGAAAACAGTTTGGTGGTTCCCAAAAAGGTGAACATAGAATTTCTATATTTTACGCTCACATTGATTCCATATGGAAATGTTGGAGTTACCTGAAGTGGGAAGAAGCCAGGAAGGATACTTCTGGTACTGGTGTCAGAGAGAGACTAGCCCTGCCAACGCCTTATTTTCAGACTTCTGGCTTCCTGAGCTATCAGACAATACATTTCTGCTGCTCTGTGCCACCGGTTTGTGGGATTTGGTTATGGCAGCCCTAGGAAGGGAACACACTGTGAATTGCCCATTTCTTGGGGGCTTCTGCATTCTCCTATTGAATGTGTAGAAGTTCCCGGTCTGCTCCAGATTCACCTTCATTTTCATCTTCCTCTCTCCATCACCCCTGCCTGCCCACCCTGGGGCTGCTTTGAGAGCAAAATTTTATGTAGAAGCGAAGAGCAGCCTAGGCAGCTAGAGGTGAGAGGGGGAAGGGGAATGGAGGTGTTTTTAGGTGGAGGAGGCTTCGTGTTGCCCCCAGACAGAAGTGGAAAGGCAGTCCTGATGTGGAAGAGGATCAGCCTAGAGACACCAAGAATTCCCTGTGATTCTCTAATTGTCTTAAACTCTTCATCCCCAAAGTCTCTGATGCCCCTCTATTATTAAGAACAGTAAGTCTCAGCTAGGTCCCCAAACAATTTTTGGGTGAGGTTTACAGGTGATTCAGTCCATCCAATGCCCTTCAAGGAAGCTGGCAATTTGCCTCCTGCCCATGCACTTGGTACCACAAGACCCAGTGAACAAATCCTTGCTTGGTCTTCTGAAACTCTGTCCCCTCATTGGGTACTTTTGAGCCCTTCAGAATATCCAAGGGAAAAGGCCATGAAATGTTCAAGAGGTCTTTGCTTGAAAACTGCACTTTTGTTGCAAAGGTAGGTGACATTGAGAGGAAAGGCTAGGCCCCCTGGCAAAGGCAGCTTCTGCAAGTGAGGGCAGGGCCAGGGCTGCAGAAGCAAGTGCTGGAGAGTTTGATCCTGTCCAGGATGTGGTTTCTAAAGTGAGCCGTTTCATCCATCATTAATTTTTACCTCCCTGGACACTGTCATCTCTTTGCTTTCTGGTGGTATCTCCCCTCTGAGGCCTCCATGGGTCCCCAAACATAGCACCTAGGTCTCCATGTAGGCCACACATTTGGGAATACTCACTAGACAAACCCTATCCTAGATGTGCTGTGGGGAGGTGACAGGTTCATGTGCATGCAAAAAATTACTTCTGCCCAGCCAGTGTGGTCTAGTGGTTGAGCGTTAACCATGAACCAAGAGATCCCCAGTTCGGTTCCTGGTCAGGGCACATGCCTGAGTTGTGGGCTCGATCCCCAATAGGGGGAGTGCAGGAGGCAGCCAATTGATGTTTCTCTCTCATTGATGTTTCTATCTCTACATTCTTTCCCTTCCTCTCTATCTAAAATAAATAAATAAATACATACATACATATATACATACATACATACATTTTTTAAAAAAGTTACTTCTACATCACACCAAGAAAAGCAAGAAGACTTCATCAGTATATCCTTTGCACATGAAGATTTTAAAAGCAAAAATTTTAAAGTCCTCCCTCTTGAAAAGATTGAATGACATGACTGAGAACATTTACAGAGCTATTGCAAGTCTGGAGAACTCAATCTATTATAAATGTTTTGGTAAAGAAACCTTTTGAAGGATGTCAGTCAGCAGTGTAACAAGTATGTACTACTATCAATTCCAGACACTTTGTGGCTGTATTTTTTTTAATAAAATCTCACTACTGAGCCAAACTGAGTCAGCTCCCTGTATATAAAATTTAAGGTTCTTTGTTAGGTTTTGTACTCTTGGGGCAGGGAAAGGAGCTTCACAAACAAGACATTAAATTCAGCAGGCATAAAGGAAAATGTACAGATTATATAATAATAATTTTTCAAAAGTTTCTTTCTGGTAACAACAAACACAAGACAAACCAAATTAAACAAGATATTGACTGGAAAAAAGATGTACAAGATACTGGCCCTACTATTCGAAGACCTTGTACAAACCTAAGAACAGACAGTGAAAAAAAAAACAACAGAGAAAAAAAAGGTGGAGGTAGGTACAGGAATCATAGAGGAAATACAAAGGGCAAAAGTATATGTGGGAAAATATTCAATCTACTAAAGAAATAAAAATCTAAAATATAACATGTTTCTCCTAATATTATGTAAATAGTTTAAGGGTGTGAGGAAAACTATATTTTATATACTGTTAGTAGGCATATAATTGGTAAAGAAGTTTATTGGAAAGCCTTTTAAACTTTGACACATGCTTATCTAGTGACCTACTAGACCACATCTGGAAACTTATTGTAGGATAATGTTTGCACATGCACATACCAATATGTATACAAATGGGGATAATCAAATGAATTATGGTATATCCAATTCAACCAATACCAGGTACCTCTTAAGAAGGATGAAGTGTGATTATAAATACTGACCTCAAAGATGCCTGGGATGTATTGATAAGTGAAAGAATCAAATTGCAGAATAAAATACACTTCTACAATAATTCTATGTATGTAAAAATGTACAAATATAGATAGGTGAAGGGGTTCAGAATGAGCCTCTCTAAAATATGCCACTTGGGCATGCAGATGATTTGACCTGAAGGCAATCAAGACACATTAGACTCAAGAAAAACTTTTACCCTTCCATTAATTACCTAAAGAGTTTAGATAGGAGAGCCTGGGCCAGAAAGAGAGATAACTTTTTGCCTGAATGAACTTTCTGCATGGCAAGACAAACATCTAAGTTCAGACATGTGCCCCAGAATGACGTTTTGGTCAACAATGAGAAGTTTACTCTGTGATGATGATCCCATAAGATTATAAGGAAGCTAGATTTCCTGTAAGAAATGGAAAGATTTGTGAGTCGGGAAGAATTTTTTTTTTTCTCTGAAGGGAGCAGTGGGGCTTGGCACAGATTCCTCTCAGTCATCACACCTCAATTTTGAGTGCGCAGGTTACATCCTAATTAGTCAGCCACTGAGCAGTTTGAGCACGAAGGAGCCCATCCCCCCAGTGATACACAGGATCTTAGGACATAAGATCCACAGGAGCTACCTTAACAGGTATGACGTGTCACTGTCACTTTGGTAAAAGCTTTCTGTGGTCATGTGGAGCCAGCCTGTTTGAAAATATTTTCAAGTTGCAATGATGTCAAGTATAGATAAGTTTTATTTCTTCTATCAATTCAACGCCGAGAAAGAGCCCTTTATGCCTCATAGGGTCAATGGAACAAAAACAAATTTCCAAAGTCAAAGTATCAAGGCCTCAAAATCCACATCCTCCCCCTTTGAAACACCCTCTTTTTTTTAATGAGTATCACAAAGTTCCTTAATCAGACCACTGCTCCATCACACAATACAATAGTCAAAACCACATTGTCATGAAGTCCCTGATGTTCCTTTATCTCTCCACCTTGATATCTGTTCCTACTGTTCCTATTTAGTCTCTCCTCACAGTCACTGTTAGGGTGATCTATGTCTTACCAGGCCACTTTTTCCTCAATATTTCCTATCAATCCAGCCCATACCCCTATTCTTGGAGCAGTACTGACAGGTTCAATATTCTATTTCTGACCCTGTCAGAAGAAAGCAGGGAGAGGAGTTCTGGGACAATATTTATAAAACTAACAGTGGTTTGATGCCGAGGCCTTTACGTTCAGTTACCACTCACTCCGTTGATACACCCAGAGCAACTTCCAGTCCTGCAAGCCCATTCATGGTACGAGCTCTATACAGATGCACCATTGTTTATCTTTTATACCATATTTTCACTGTACCTTTTCCATATTTAGATACACGAATACTTACTATCGTGTTATAATTGACTACAGTATTCAGTAGGGAATTATAGAAACAACAGGCTGCATACCATTCTGTCTAGGTATGCAGTAGGCTATACCATCTAGGCTTGTGTAAGTGTACTCTATGATGTTTGCCCAATGATAAAATCACCTCATGGTGCATGTCTCAGAACATACCAGTATCCTCTCAATTACCTTCCTTCCCTTTGCTATTCCTTAGCTCAGAATAACATATAAGCCTCAACTGTCCAACTTGTCCTTGCATGTCAATGTGTCTGTGGAGTCTCTGTATGTACATAATTAAATTTTTTCTTCTGTTAATCTGTTATGTTAATTTAATTATTAGATCAGCCAAAAAAAAAACAACAAACAACAAAAAACAAGAATGGTAGAGGAGAAAGTTTTTCTTCCTAAACAGTGGCAAATAGATAAGTAGGTGATAGAGTTATCATACATGTGTTTAGCAAAATGGAATGATACATACCAAGATATTAAATGGTGGGATTGCCAGTTTTTCCATATTACTTACTGGTATAAGAACTTTCCCTAAAATTACCTGTTCAGGGCCTCTCACATAATCACATCGCCCCATAGACAATGGAGCAAGCTCTTCAAAGTCATGATCTGAGATATTCCTCTACATATTCCCAGATCTTCCCACACAAGTCTGCTCTGGCTTCTTCTCACTGCTGCTATCACAGTGGCTACCAGCCTGTACCAGTCTGAAAGCTCTCAACTCAGTTCACAAGGAAAAGCCCAGAAATGAAAGCCCCAGGAGAATAAATAACTACCTGGTGAGGTGGATGAGGACCAGGGAGGGGCCAATAGTGGTTACAGCGAAGCAAGAGGGAAGAAACAGAGAAGACAAAGTGAGCCAGGTGAAACCATGAGGAAGAAATGCACAGGATTATAAGTTTACATATAAAACAATTCACAAAAAGGCCGGAGAACCTGGCCTTGTCTTTCAACTGCGCCTGCTTTAGTCATAAATCCCTGTTTGAATATGACCACAAATAGGTAAATCTTTCCGCAGTGAGATTCACACATTAAGAAAGTGAACTCCTTGAGATAAATCTCCAAATGGAATTTTCCATCTTTGGTTTACAAGAATGCACCTATCAGCAGGCTGATGCTTGAGATGGGTCTGACACCCAACGACCAGTCTCACTCTTCAGTCTAGTGTCATGTTACTAAGAGCTAACATTTGTCCAGGTCTTACTAAATACCATTATTCTAAGGTTTTTGCATATTAACTCTTTTAATCTCCACAACCATCCTGTGGGGTGTATGAAGTAGGAGCCTCATTGTATGCTTGTAGAAGTGTCTGTGTGGTTAAGTAATTTGTCCAAGACCACTCAGCTAAGTATATGTGGAACCCTCAAACAGCATTTCTCAGACTTTCACATGCACTGGAAGCATGTGGGCAGACACCTATTAAAATGCAGATTTTGACTCAGGAAGTCCATAGTAGAGCCTGAGATACTGCATTTCTAACAAGCTCCCTGGAAAATCAATGCTGCTGGTCCCACAGACCACATTTTGAGTAGCAAGGCTCTAGAAGTCGGGCCACTTTAGTTATACTTTCGGAGCCATACTGCACTACCCACTTTGTGCCCCGAAGACTTAAATTAAGCTCTCCATTCAAAATATGAGATTGGAAACCTAGCCAGTTTGGCTCAGCGGGTAGAGTGTCATCCTATGGACTGAAGGGTCTCAGGTTTGATTCCAATCAAGGGCACATAACTCAGTTGCAGGCTCAATCTCTGGCCCTGGTATGGGTGTGTGTGGGAGGCAACCAATTGATGTGTCTCTCTGACATCAATGTTTCTCTCTCTGTGTCTCTCCCCTTCCCTTCCACTCTTTCTGAAAGATCAATGGAAAAATATCCTAGGTTGAAGATTAACAAAAAAAGGCAAACAAACAAAAAGATGAAATTGGAGGATGATATCTGGATGCTATCCGGCTCTACAGTTTATTAACTACTGCAAAAATCTTGAAGAAAACGTTAACACAGCCCTCCTGGGTCACATTCAATGCCCAGGCCCCAAGTTATACATAGCCAGGAAATTTTGGGGGGAGTAGTGAATGAAACAATAGTGACTATAAGAGCTACTAAGACAATCTGTCTTCTGGAGAATAAAGAATGTAGCCCCACAGTGTTATACACTTCACCATAGAGAAAAAGCAGGGCAGACAATGGACAAAACTTCCCATAGAAAGTGACATCTGAGAGGGACCAAAATATTCCACACCAACGTAAGTCTCTTTGACATATGGGTTATTTTGAGCTAAAGGAAATTGAGAATCAGCAGATGCAGGTAAAGCTCTTTAACTCCCCCTAACTACCTAAAAATAAAGTATATAAAACTCCTCTTTTGTAAAGAAATTTACATGCACAAAGAAAATTTCCATTTGTAAAGATGTCTTTGTACCAGGAGAGAGCTACTCTGGAGACAAGTTATCATTGGAAAGACTCTTATGTGCATAACAGGACAATTCATATTTTTCATATTTGCTGTACATTTCCTCCCTACCTCTCCCCGTAACTGGCCTCACCAGCTAGAAGCCCTGAACCCCTTTTCCTTTGTTTAACTTAAAATGTTATATAAGCCTCAATCATCTGACCATTCCTTAAACCCCATTTTCTTTGTAAAACTCCCATGCAAAGTATATAACTAAAATTATTTTTCTCTTGTTAACTTGCCTTTTTTCTACTTGATTGGCATGCCCTGGACATTGAACCTAGGAGGTATGAGAATAAACAAATCATCTTTTCTGTCTAAGAACAGTTTAGACAGCTGCCATTTTGGACTGAGTGCCTTGGCAGCCGCCATGTTGGCCGCTTGGCTCGCAGCTCCCCTGGGGGCCACATCTTGAAAGAGCAAAGGCCAACCCCTCCCTTTGAATTAGCCAACTGCAAAAGACTGTGCACCTGAGCTCCATTCAAGAGCAAGGGACAGGTCACGTGCCTCAGAGATTATAAATCCTGAGCAGATCATCTGCTCAGTGTGCATGTGCTTCCAGACCATGTGTGCACACCCTTCTACATAGAGATAAAGATGTTTGCCTTGCTCCCTGGCTCCTGAGTATGTTTTGTGTTCTACCAGGACCCCCAAATTTGAGGGCTTGCCTTATTTCTAACAATCTGGAAGCTCATCCAAGATACTGTCTGTTGCCACAGGGAAATTGGACCTCCTCTCCTGAGGAGACGCACTCCACTGCTGCTGCCAAGTTGTGGAAGCCTCGGTGAGGAGGGACAGCCATTTCCCCTGGGCCAAGCTCAGGATTGAGAGTCAGCCAGCAATGCAGGAAGGGCCCAAGCAAGGCCCACAGCAATCAAGTAACCTCATGCATGAGCCAAGGTGGGAAATGGACTGAGTACTACTGTGGTGGTTGGGTATCCTCAGAGGTTGGGCATATGTGACTGGGATGTGTCTTGGACATAAAGCGAATGCGGAGTTCAGATCTGTGCTTCCATTCTCCTGCAAGGGAAGCAGCCAGAGAGGGGTGAAACCTCTAACATGGGGGTTGCGTACATAGTCACAAGGGACCTGTCAAAGACGGGAAATAGAAATTCTAGGCCTAGTGAATACATTCCTCTGAAATAGTCCATTGGGAGAATGCTGAGGTTCTGAGGAGGCAAGTTTTTGAACTAGGGACAGAGACATTGCTCTTGGTGTAAACTTTTAGTGTTGCGCGCATCTATATGAGTGTGTGTTGATGTTTTATGTCTATTTTTTTTCTTTAATTTGTTTAAAGATGGAGCAAGTCCCGCCTTGGGGGAAGTCCAGTTGTGTGAGGTGGGCCTGAACCCATGACAGAGATTGCAGAAAAGTCCCAGCAGCTGCCAAGAATCCTTATTCTTGGGGATTCATCCTGCTTTCCCTGGCAAGGTGTTGGCCTGCCAGAAACTCTTAGCTAGTTAAGATTTCTGTCTTTATGTCTGTAAAGTAGAGACTTTAATTTGCTCTTCCCTGATTCATGATTTTATGTGCTGGGTTAAATTTTTAAGATTCTAAGATTAATTTAAAATTGTAAAATTTGTAAAGGTTGCAATCCAAGGAAGTTTAAAACAAAGACCAGCCAGTTCCAAGAGTGCTTGTGGTTAACAAACCATTATCTTCCCCACCTGAGGCAAGGTGGAAGCGGAAAGGAAGAAAAAAAGAAAGAAGCCAGAGGTTTCCAAGTGGCATAATTTGCAAAACCCTACCCAGTATTACGTCCATTAAACATCCAGTTGTCAGCATTGGTACTGGGATGGGACAGGAATGGGATCGGAATGAGACTGGAACAGGACCAGGACACGGGTGGCCCATGCCTGCTTGTAACATCACAAACCTGCACACGCCAGCCCAGGTGGAACTAAGGCTGACCTTGGGGGCATGGTAGCAAGAGAATGGGCAGTTCTTGAATGAGGATGGACCACATTCCAAGGCATACCACTCCCAGCCAGATTAGCTTGTCCTTTCTTTAAACAGAAAAGGCAATCATAGTTAATAGGATAATTAAAATAAAATGGCACTTTCACATTGAGTTATCCCTGTTACAAAATTAGTCAAGAAAATGCTTTAGGTAATAATTGGTTTTAAAAATTTCAAAATGTTAAGATATAATAAATAGATGTAACTAAAATGAAGAATTTAGATAAAGCTTTTCAGTAATAATTATAAAAATGTTAATAATAGTTACCAGTCACCCTTCTCCCTGTAAAGGCAGAGAAGCATAAAAGAGAACAAAGGCAATGAGACCCCTTGTCCTGCCTTCCTCTCCCTATGCAACCCAGAGACAATCTGAGGGAACAGTCAAGATGGCGATTTACAATCCCAGCCTCCCCCTCGGGAGGAGAGCTCTTGATAAGGCTCCAACTGCCATGAGATCACTGTGTCATCAGAAACTAGCTTTTCTAGGCAAAAGGAATTGGAGCAGTAACCCGCCCCCCCAAAACAAAAACAAACAAACAGTTAACACCTCTGCTGGAAGACTCAGCTGACTTAGACTAAAAGAAGGGGGAGGATTTGAAAGTCAGCTATGGCTATCTGGGAAAGGGAGCACCTGACTGGCCCTGGTGTGCTTCCAGCAGATGTAAGATTTCCAAACACAGGAGCCCCAGTGGGACCTTAACAACAAGGCCTATAGTGGGTACATGATAGATCTCTCAGGGAACTAATAATTAAAGGGATTAAGGTAGCAGTTCCCTGGTCTCAGAACCTAAATAAAGCCTTCAATATTCAGCAGGGCAAAGAAGGGCCTTCTGAATTTTACCAAAGACTAAAAGATCAAATGAGAAAGTTCTCTGGGCCAGACCCTGAGGACTTGCTGGGCCAAGAAATATTAAATTACATTTTGTCACAATAGTTGGCCTGACATCTCAAAAAAAAAACCAAACTGCCAAGGTAGAGAACCAGAAGGATAGAAGTGCAGAAAAGCTGTTAAAAGAGGCTCACAATGTCTATGTACATAAAAATAAGAAAGGCAAAAACAGAAAATTAACATAATGTTACACATTTTACTTTGCCTGCTCTTAGTTTTTATCACAGAAGGTGTCTTGTACTTTGTTGAAGGTATATTTTCTTGAAAGTAAGAGTGTGTTTAAAGTGTGTTCATAAATTCTGACTGTTTACTTTTTGGTAATCACTGAAAAATTAAGGTTTCTAAAAGTGAAGAATTATATTTAATGGAAGGACTGAGGCATGGTTATGCATTTTTGAAGGACATAGAAAGGTTTGAAGACTAATTTGAAAGTGTGAAATTTGTGAAGGTTGTGTATGTGATAAGAAGGAAAAGAGAAGTGTTAAAAGGAAATTAATTAAATGATACAGTCCAGTAAGCCAGGACAAGCAGAACAGGGAAACTGAGATAGTTAAACAGCAGTGTGCAACCGTCTAGAAAACTCTGTCTTCCCTAAACCAAGGACTTAAAAAGTCAATGATTTGCATTTTGCCTTCCTAAACGAAGGGTAAATAGCTTATGCCGAAGTACTCAGGGAGACTGATAGCAGAAATCCAATTAGTTATATATAATCTTTTGATAAAATCAAGTTTGACAACCTTCCTAGGGTTTGAATTTTAATAAAAATTGTTGTGTTTTTTTTACCTAGAGTTGGCTGTAGATGATTCCAATAGGCCTTGGAATGCCCCCAAGATCTTCCTACAATGGGACCAATTTCTTAAGAACTGTGTACTGGGTATCTCTTCTACTTTAACTCTTCTGCTTCTAACTCCCAGGTTAGAAGACCTCCTGACCAAGACCCTCTTGAGTTTACGGCTTATCGCCATCGACCAGAAGACTACATTTGTTCTAATCAAGACTTGGAAAGGAAGCAAGTTGGAACCCTCCTAAGAAGGACCTTACCTGTCTTGCTTACCACAGAGACTGCTGTCTGGACTGCAGAGCAAGGTTACGGGCGGACACACCTCAACTTGAACAGCCATACCAGGACATATCCCCTTGAAACTGATGCTAAAAACTGTGAGCTGTCTTAATAACCATCATGTACTGGGCTCTATTTGCTTTAAGAATCTGGCAAATTGCAGGGGCTTACAATGTGGGCTGGGGAAAGGTGTACAATCCAGATCATGCTTACCCAGTTAAGTTATTGATTACAGATAACTTGAATGACTTGGATATTTCAGCCTTTTGGTCAAAAGATTGGTTAGGACTAGATTTAGGAGTAGATGTCACAGGACAAGATCCCCTAGGCCACTGCCACCACCATGCAAATAGAAGTAGAATATAAAGGAACGAATGCCTAGGTGGAATAGATTAAATATTTTGTACGCACCCTAAATAAAAGTGACTGTTACGCTTATGCAGCAGGAAAGCTAGAGGCCCAAGTAGTCCCGTTTTCATTTGGATAGACCTCAGACTAACAGGATGGAATGTGTGCTTGCCTTATACCAGGAGGAACCTGACTGGGAAAATGCTTCCTGTAAGACTCTTGCCCTGTTGTTCCCATTCAACAGAGGTAAAGAGTTAGGACACCTCCCCGCATCAAACAAACAAAACAAAAACGATCCTGCTCATCCTCCAACATAAACACTTCCTCCTGCCTCTTCAGGGGGTGAACAGTGCTCAGAGTTTATCAGAAATTTATCCTGATGTGTAAATGGCCGAGTAGCCTCAGAAGCTCATCATGCTGCACTGTCGGTACCCCGTGCTGATGTCTGGTGGTGTCATGGGGGACCCTGACTTTTGGCCTTGCCCAGCAGTTGGAGTGGAACTTGTGCCCTGATACAATTGGCTATCCCTTTCACATTGGCATATCGTAAACCTTTCTCAATGTACAAACTAGGAAGAGGAAAGAGTCTAGGGGGCTCCTTTGATCCCCATATACATACAGATCCCACTGGGGTTCCAGGAGGAGTGCCAAGGAGTTTAAGGCTAGAAATCAGATTGCCTCCAGGTTTGAGTCTGTCCTTGTCCTGTGCTGGTAGCCCACTGTGGTGGATTACTTATATTTTCTAGAACTAGCAAAGGCTCGTTAACTACGCTCGAGACGCAGCTAAAGGGATAGTGAACAGCTAGATGCCAGCAGCAGGGTAACCAAAGAGAACAGGTAGAAGAAGGAGGAAGATGCTAATGTTGGGGCCAGTGCTGTACATTCATCCCTGACAACACAGTGGATGGACCATCACTAAGGCCTAAGGCACTGGCAGCTTAGTGATGAGTGAGCTGGAGCCTGGGATCCAGGGTCCTTTCTCTGATGCACTAGAGCGATGGTGTCCACATTCACGCCTTTGATTAAGAGTTACAGTAATAGGATGTCACATCACCTCATGTATGGGGGGCATTTATCCAAGGGTTAATTGACCAAAGAGCAAATTAGTCTTCTCCTAGACACTGTAGAGCGTGGAAGTCAATGAATGTCAGCCGAGTTTGAAGAAGAGTTTAAGTAAATAAAAAGGGGGAATTGTGAGAATAAACAAATCAACTTTTCTGTCAAAGAACAGTTTAGACAGCTGCAGCCTCCATGTTGGCCGCATGGCTTGCAGTTCCCCTGGGAGCCGCCATCTTGAAATAGCAAAGGCCAACCCCTCCCTTTGAATTAGCCAATTGCAAAAGACTGTGTGCCTGAGCTCCAATCAAGAGCAAGGGACAGGTCATGTGCCTCAAAGATTATAAATCCTGAGCAGACCACCGCTTGGTGTGCATGTGCTTCCAGACCATGTGTGCACACCCTTCTACATAGAAGTAAAGATGTTTGCCTTGCTGCCTGGTTCCCGAGTATGTCGAGTATGTTTTGTGTTCTACCAGAAGTCCTGATTTTGGGGGCTCACCTTATTTCTAACAGAGGATAGAGGGAAAATAATTTTTCACCCCTATATATCTAAGCTGAGACACTAAGCTGGGTATCTAGGAACTAGCCCAGTGAAGGACGAGAAAGGCCCAGAAGCCAGAGAGGTATTGAAAGGTTGTGTTGTTTGTTTTTAATTGTGGTTGGCCTTCAGATTGAAAAAGAAAGGGAGAGATTGAGTTATGAGAAAGCCCAGCACACAATGCGTCTTAAAACACCTGATGTCTTAACTTGGCTAGTGGTCTAAGGTGATGCAAAGTCTTTGAAGAGTTCTATCAGGAAAGGCAGAGCATGGTTTTGCAGTTTAAGGAGCTAAGGTGTGTAAATAGAATATGGGGGGAGGGGCAGGGGGGGTGGATGCCAGGCTGGAGGCATGGTATCAGTTAGAAAGTTGTTGCAGTTATTGGTGTGAAAAGTGACAGTGACCTGAAATGGAAGAATAGTAATGGGGCTGCAGGGAAAGAGACAAATTAGAGAGACATTTAAAGAGAGAAGCAATGAGCACTATGAGGGACAAGAAGCAATGAGTGAAAAAAGGGCAGTGTTCAAAGATAATTTGCGGGGGGTGGGGGGAGGAGGTAAAAGCATGACTCACAAGGATATAAAATGAACACGTTAAAGATTTTATTTTACTCATAAAAAAAGAAAGCAGGCAGATGTGATAACTGCTTGAGGGGAGAAATCGAAGAAAAGACATTTATAGATGAGGCATATTGAAATGAATGTGCAAATGGAGGTACAATTAGCTTCTTCTGCAGTGGGGGAGAGAATTCAGCTGAACCTCTGAAAGATCAAGTAGAATTTGCACATCTATAGCTGGGAATCATTTTGCATTCTATCAGTTACTACAATTTACAGAGTTATACAATAACCCCCCTGGACTCAGAATCCTGTAGGCGATGCACTTTTCCACAGAAGCATACATTTTTCCTTGTGGCAGCATGACTCTGTGATATCAGACTTGGACACCCAGGGGGACGGTTGGGGCGTCCCCTATATAGTGAATATGGGAAGAGAGGAGGCTCTGGGGGGCTGATAGAGAAGAGAGGATGATGAATTGACGTGGTCACATGTCAGTAGCTGACATCTCCAGCTGATGGACATGTAAATGGGACAATTGAGGATATTAAGGGGAACTTTTCCTCTCAAAGTGGGATGCCGTTCAAAAAAAGGAGGGACTAAAACTGGATAGGCATGGAAGGCCAAATGTCTAAGGCTAGCTGGCCCGCCTTGGGCAGGGCTAGTTCTATTTTTAATTTCAAGGATAAAGTCCCTGGGACTCTGTGGCTTCTGTGGTTGGGGAGGCATTGCTTTAAGAGCATCCCCTACTCTCAGCCACTTTTAACTTCTACTGAATACCATTTTACAGAATGTTCTGTATATAGCACTATGGTGTTTTCCAAACAGATCTTGCCTGGAAGGAATTTTTGTGTGGCTGTTTCAAGGGTGAAATGCATTTTTCATTATATAAAAAAAATATATTCCCCAGGTGGCCACTTTCCAAAACCAATAACCATTCTTTAAGACTCCCCAATAAAGGGACTGCATTCCAGACCAAAAAGTGGAAAATGTAAAGTTCAAATGATTGTCTTTAATGTGTCCATCTAGAGGGAGGAACATATAAAATCTTTTTAAAAATTAATTTGGTTTTGGGACTTTCATGTATTAAAAACAATAAAGTCAATTGCAGCTTGAACATTTCAGATCGTATGGCTAGTAGATGCAATATGTAGTTTTAATGGCATATATTGGATTTTTTTTATGTTACTAAGTAAGCAACATGGTGTCCTAACAGCAATTACATATAAGTAGAACAACAGAAAAAGAAGAGAGAGTAGCAATTGCTTGTGCAGATTCTGAAAGGAATTCTTGGTTTCTCTGCCTCTTCTCCTCCCCATTCCTCACAGCAAGAGATATCAGACCCTTACTGACAGACCAGTACCACCTCCAATCTTGGAAGTTGTTAAATAAAGGTGTTGGGGTGCTTCTACGTAGGTCCGTGATAGGCCCCAGAGCCCTTGAATCCTGCCACTTAGACCTGATTTTCAGAGGAACTAAGTTCAAGGTCTATAAACAAGATCCATCTTGCTCAAGCCAGTCTTTCTCTAAGCCAAGCCCAGAGATCAGAGCCACGCTCCCTGCTGATGCCAATCTTGCTGGACTTTGAGTACCACCTCCTCCACATTCTCTCAGGTCATGTTCTGCCTGCCTGCTGGACCATACTGACCTCTGGAGGTACACCCCCACCCCCACTCACTCCATGCTGAGTGCCACCAGGACTCTGGCCTATACTCATTGTATCCTCCAGACAGCCCTGGACTCCACAGCAGACCTCAGCCCAACATTAGCTATTGGACTGCCAGAAGGCAGCATCGCCTGCATCTGTCCACACATCACTGGACCTTGTCAGCCTTCACTCTAAAAATCCAGTTAATGGTCTGGCTGCTGCACTGTCTAAATTTACATAAAACTGGGTCGGCCTTTCCTCACAGATTCATATTCTACAGAAACATGAAGGGATACTGAGGGCTTCTGATTCAAGTTTGTTTAATTCATTACCCAGTCATCCCTTCTGACAAACTGAAAGTTTAGTCTTCAGAAATTCTTTTCTTTTTTTTGTTGTTCATCCTCATCCAAGGATATTTTTTCCATTGATTTTTGGAGAGCGTGGAAGGAAGGGAGGTAGAAGGAGAGTGAGAGATAGAAACATCTTTGTGAGAGAGACACATAGCTTGGTTGCCTCCTATACATGCCCCAACTGGGACAGGAGTGAACCTACAACCCAGGCATGTGCCTTTGACTAGAAATCAAACCTGAAACCCTTGGGTCTGAGGGCTGGTGCTCTAACCACTGAACACACCAGCTAGGGTTCCAGAAATTCTTTTTTTTTTTAATTTATCTTTATTGTTCAGATTATTACAGTTGTTCCTCTTTTTTCTCCCATAGCTCCCCTCCTCCCATTTCCCACCCCAACCTCTGTCCTTGCCCCCCCACTGTCCTCATCCATAGGTGTACAATTATTGTCCAGTCTCTTCACACATCCCCAACACCCTTAACCCCCGAAAATTGTCAGTCCACTCCCTTTCTATGCCTCTGATTCTATTCTATTCACCAGTTTATTCTGTTCATCAGATTTTT
>PVJC01039355.1:0-16320 GCA_004026665.1 Murina feae | reverse complement strand
TTCTGGTGGCTGGAGGAAGATGGGCAGTAGGCAAGCTTGGGAGGCAGGCAGCACGCAGCTCTGGCCACAGCTCAAAAAAGAGAACAACATGCAGGGGAGGGCAAGAGTCTGAGAGAACAACGTAGAGGTGGTGCCTGCTCCAAGCCTGGGGGCAGGCCCCCAGCAGGTAGACACACACAGGAGGACTGCTCTGAGCCTCAGATGCGGCTGGGGGCAGGTCCCCAGTGGCTACACACACACACACACACACACACACACACACACAAAAGGCACCTGGTAGACTGGGACCATCATAGGACATCCACTGAGGGGTTCCAGACTGTGAGGGGGGGCAGGCTGGGCTGAGGGACCCCCACCCTACCCCCGTGCATGAATTTTGTGCACCAGGCCCCTAGTTGTTTAATAACATGCTATTTAGTCTCCATGTGTTTGAGTGTTTTGGGGTGTTTTTACTGTAGTTAATTTCTCATTTTATTCCACTGTGATCTGAGAAGATGCTTGGTATAATTTCAATATTTTTGAAATTGTAGAGACTTGTTTTGTGTCCTAACAAGTAGTATATCTTTGTGCACTTGAGAAGAATATATATTCTGCAGCTTTGTAGTGAAATGGTCTATAACTGTCAGTTAAATCCATTTGATCCAGTATGGTTTTTAAGGTCACTGTTTTCTTGTTAATTTTTAGTCTAGAACATCTATCCAGTGAAGTCAGTTGGGACTTAAAATCCCCTACTACGACTGTATTGTTGTCAATCTCTCCCTTAAAGTCCACTAAGAACATTTTTTATATATTTAGGTGCTCCTGTATTGGGTGCAATGTGTTTACCAGGGTTTTATTCTTTTGTTGGATCAATCCCGTTAGTATTATGTAGTGACCTTTGTTGTCTTTTGTGATTACCTTCATTTTGAAGTCTCTTTTGGCAGATATGAGTATTGCTACCCCAGCTTTTGTTTTCTTTTTGGTTTGCATGGAAAATATTTTGGCATCCTCTCACTCTCATCCTTTGTGAGTCTTTTATTCTCAGCTGAGTGTGTTTTAGACAGCCTAGAGTTGGGTCATGTTTTCATATCCATTAAGCCTTTTGATTGGAGCATTTAATCCATTTTCATTTATTTTTGATAGGTACTTATTTACTGCCATTTTAATTCAGTTTTCCTGGGTTTCTCTCTGTTTCTTCTCATTACAACAGTCCCTTTAGCATTCCTTGTAATGTTGGCTTGGTGGTGATGTGCTCCTTCAGCCTCTGTGTGTGTGTATGTGTGTGTGTGTGTGTGTGTGTGTGTGTGATGTTCTTTATTTCACTGTCAATTTTGAATGATAGTTTTGCTGGATATAGTAATTTTGCTTTCAGATCCTTGCTTCTCATTACCTTAAGTACTTCATACCATTCCCTTCTAGTTTCTGATGGGAAATCAGGTGTCAGTATTATGGGTGTTTCTTTGTTGATAAGTTTGAACTTCTTTTGCTGCCTTTAAGATTTCTTCCTTTGTTTTTAATTTTTGGTATTTTACTAGTAATTATAATGTGTCTGGGCATGAGCCTGTTTTGGTTCTTCTTGCTTAGGACTTTCTGTGTCTCCTGAACTTGTATAATTTTTTCCTTCACCAGGTTAGGGACGTTTTCTTTCATTATTTCTTCAAACACATTCTCTATGGCTTTTCTCCCTATTTGCCTCCTCTGGTACACCTGCTATGCAAAGATTATTACATTTCACATTGTCCTGCAGCTCCCTTAAGCTGTCCGCCTTTTTTTTTTTCTTTTTGTTTCTCTGATTGAGTGATTTTTTTCTACCTTGTCTTCTAATCCACTGATCTGATCCTCAGATCCCCCTAATCTGCTGTGTATTCCTTCTAATGTGTTCTTTATTTGTTTTATGTCATATTTATTTCTGTTTTCATAATTAGTATATCTTTTCTCATGCTGTTGGGCATCTTTGTCATCATTATTCTGAACTGTTTATGAAATAAATTTCTTACCTCTGTGTCATTTATCTGTCCTTCTGAAAAATTCCTGTTCTTTCATTTGTGGGTGGTTTCTCCGCATAGTGGTGCTTTTTTGGGTTTGTGATTATGTATTCGGTAGATCTGCTATTCCTCTCACTCTCTAGTGAAGAACAGTTTCAAACGCTGTTTCTGACTAATTACATCTGGCAAAGACTCCAAGCCTCCAGTCGTGCCTGCATTTCCAACTGTCTCTCCCTGGAAGACATCCACCCCACAACTTTTCACAGCCACATGTTATGTGAGTACCATTCTCAGTTCTATTAATCTTTGATGGGGTGCTCAGCTTGTGGATTAGACCCCAGAGTTCTCTGTGGCAACCCTCCACAGCTGAGATATCTCTCCAGAACTTTGGCTGCTGTCTGTGGGAGCCCAGCCATCTCTTTAATGCCTCTGCCCCTTCTATCAGGCTCTATGTATCTCCTCTTTTCATTCTCAGTTATCAGGGTTCTCTCCAGTGAGTTCAGTTCATTATTCAGGAGGTTTTTCTGTATTTTAGTTGTAATTCCAGTTTGGTTGTGGGAGCGTGTTTGTGCAGCATCTACTTGCTCTGCTACCATTTTTAACCTTCCAATTTTAGTTTTTAGTTGGGTTACTTACTGAGAGTCTGAACAAAATATTTGCTGATTAAATGAGAGACTGAACTCTCTTTAGCTGCAAAGAAGGAGAACAGTTTCTTCACCCACCAGAATAGCAATGGGGTGATGATAGTTGTTGAGACCCTGAATCTGGAGTGGTGAACATAGGCACTACAATGTAAACAGTGCAATAACACAGTTGATCCTGGCTACGTTAACAGGAAACTCAGGGAGAAGGGAAGGATGCTTTGGAATTGGTTTACCATAAAATAATGACCTGAGAAAGAAAGGAACCTATGCCTTGGAAAGAAACACGGTTCTGATAGTGCCCAGTAATCTCTCACTGGCCCTTGATTGGATATCTGCCTGAAAAAATTTTGCTTTATGGCATAAAGCAGTTTTGGCATTATGCATTGGCTCTTCTGGACACATGCACATAAAGGCTGGTTCTCCTTTAAAGTTTGTTCAAACTCTGCAAATATTAAAATCAACATGAGAAATTGAGCCTCCAAGACCAACAACTCCTATGAGATGTCAGGTCAAGATGAGGATGCTTTGATACTTCTAAATTAATATTTTGTGTGCACAATTAGAAAAAGCTAGTTAATTATGGAGAATGAGTGGAATGCCTATTTAATTGGTCTCTGGAAGTTTCAATAAAAGGGTTTGGATAAATAGATCAACTGATTATGTCAGTTGCTTTTTATTGTTTAAAGTACTACAAATAGTAGTACATATGTCTCATTTTTTTCCAATTGACCTTCCCCCAGCCTCCTCTACCCCCAGCACGTGCCCTCCTAGTGTCTTGCATCCATTGGTTATAATTATATGCATGCATTCAAGTCCTTCAGTTGATCTTTTACCTCCTCCCCACAACCTTCCCCAACCTTTTCACTGTAGTTTGACAGTCTGTTCAATCCTTCTCTGACTCTGTATCTATTTTTGTTCATCTGCTTAAAATGTTTTTTATTATCCATAAATGAGTGAGATCATGTAGTATTTTTCTTTCACTGACTGGCTTATTTCACTTAGCATACTGCTCTCCAGTTTCATCCAAGCTTTTGAAAATGGTAAGAATTCCTTCTTTTTTTAGCAGCATAGTATTCCATTGTGTAGATGTACCACACTTTTATATTCCACTCATATGCTGATATTTATGCTGTTTCCAAATCTTAGCTATTGTAAATTGTGCTGCTATGAACATAGGAGTGTATATATCCTTTCTGATTGGAGTTTGTTTTCTTGGGATATATTCCTAGAAGTGGTATTATTGGGTCAAATGGCAGTTTCATTTTTAATTTTTTGAGGAAACGCCATACTGTTTTCCACAGTGGCTACACCAATCTGCATTCCCATCTGCAATGAAGGAGGGTTCCTTATTCTCTGCATCACCTCCAGCACTTCTCATTTGTTGATTTATTGATGATAGCCGTTCTGACAGGTGTGAGGTGGTACCTCATTGTCATTTTGATTTGCATCTCTCAGTGATTAGTGACTTTGAGCATGTTTTCATATGTCTCTTGGTTTTCTGAATGTCCTTTTTCTAAATGTGTCTATTTAGATCCTTTGCCCATTTTGTGATTGGGTGGTTTATCTTTTTTGTTGTTGTTGTTAAGTTGTTCCCTATAAATGTTGGATATTAAACCCTTATGAGAGATAACATTGGCAAATATGTTCTCCCATGCTTTATTTTTGTTTTGTTTATGGTTTTTTCTATTGTGAAAAAGCTTTTTATTTTGATGTAGTCCCATTTGTTTATTTTTTCCTTAATTTCCATTGCCCTAGGTGCTGTATTGTTAAATATATTGTTACAACAAATGTCTTCTATTTTGCTGCCTATGGCTTCTTTTAAGATTTTTCTGGTTTCCCATCTTATGTTTAAGTCCTTTATCCATTTTGAGTTCATTTTTGCGTATGGTGTAATTTGGTGGTCTAGTTTAATTTTTTTGTATGTATCTGTCCAGTTTTCCCAACACGATTTATTGAAGAGTCTGTCTTGACTCCATTGTATGGTCTTGTCTCCTTTGTCAAATATTAACTGAGCATAATGGCTGGTGTTGATTTCTGGGTTCTCTGTTCTGCCCCATTGGTCTACATATCTGTTCTTGTGCCAGTACCAGGCATGTTTTAGAACAATGGCTTTGTAGTATAGCTTGATATCTAGTATTGTGATCCCTACAACTTTGTTCTTCTTTCTCAAGATTGCTGCAGCTATTCATTTATTATTATTATTATTATTATTATTATTATTATTATTATTCCAGATGAATTTTTGGAGAATTTGTTCTAGGTCTTTGAAGTATGCCATTGGTATTTTAATGGTCATTGCATTGAATTTATAGATTGTTTTGGGTAGTATGGACATTTTAATTATGTTGATTCCACCAATCCATGAACATGGTATATTCTTCCATTTGTTTATGTCTTCCTCTATCTCCTTTTTCAGTGTTCTGAAATTTTCTGAGTAGAGGTCCTTTATCACCTTGGTTAAGTTTATGCTTAGGTATCTTAATTTTTTTGTTGCAATGGTAAATGGGATTGCTTTTTAAAATTCGCTTTCTGTGAGTTCATTATTGGTGTATAGAAAAGCCATAGACTTCTGGGTGTTAATTTTGTATCCTGCTATATTGCTGAATTTATTTATTAAATCTAGTAGTTTTTTGATGGAATCTTTGGGGTTTTCTATGTACAATATCATGTCATCTGTGAATAAGGACAGTTTTACTTCTTTTCCAATTTGGATGCCTTTTATTTCTTCTTCTTATCTGATCACAATGGCTAGTAGTTCCAGTACTATGTCAAACAGGATTGGTGAGAGTGGGCATCCCTGTCTTGTTCCTGTTCTTAGGGGAAATTGTTTTAGTTTTTGCCCATTGAGTATGATGTTGGCTGTGGGTTTGTTATATATGGCTTTTATTATATTGAGGTATGATTCTTCTATTCCCACCTTGCTGAGGGTTTTTATCAGGAAAGGGTATTGAATTTTGTCAAATGCTTTTTCTGCATTAATCATTATGATTTTTATCTCTCAGTTTGTTTATATGGTGTATCACATTTATTAATGTGTGGATATTGTGCTATCCTTGCATCCCTGGAATAAATCCCACTTGGTCATGGTGTATGGACTTTTTAATGTAATGCAGGATTTGATTTTCTAGAATATTGCTGAGAATTTTGGTATCTATATTCATGAGGGATATTGGCCTGTAATTCCCTTTCTTTATATTGTCTTTATCTGGTTTTGAGATTAGGATAATGTTGGCTTAATAGAAAGAGTTTGGAAGTGTGCTTTCCTCTTGAATTTTTTGAAATAGTCTGAGGAAGATAGCTTTATTTCTTTTTTGAATGTTTGGTAAAACTCCCCTGTGAAGCTGTCTGGTCCAGAGCTTTTGTTTGTTGGAAGTTTTTTTTATTACTCCTTCAATTTCCTCCATAGTTATCAGCCTATTCAGATTTTTTTATTCCTCCTGGTTGAAGTTTGGAAGGTCATATTTTTTTAGGAATATGTCCATTTCTTCTTGGTTAACTAGTTTATTGGAATAGAGTTCTCATAGTATTTTTTTATGATTCTTCACATTTCTGTGGGATCTGTTGTTATTTCACCTCTTTCATTTCTGATTTTGTTTATTTGGGTCCTTTCTCTTTGCTTCTTGGTGAGCCTGGCTAGAGGTTCATCAATCATGTTTATCCTTTCAAAGAACCAGCTCTTGGTTTCATTTATCTTTTGGGTTTGTTTTTTTTTGTTTGTTTGTTTATTTGTTTGTTTTGGTCTCTATGTCACTTATTTCTGCTCTGATCTTTATTATCTCCTTCCCTCTGCTCACCTTGGGTTATTCTTGCTCTCTTTCTAATTTTTCAAGTTGCAGAGTTAGATGGTTTATTATCAGTTTTTCTTGTTGTTTGAGAAAGACCTGAACTTCTCTCTCATGACTGCTTTCATTTTGTCCCAAAGAATTTGGATTGTTGTGTTTTCATTATCTTTCGTTTCCAAGATGTGTTTTATTTCTTCTTTGATCTCTTTGGTAACCCACTCATTGTTTAATAGCATTCTATTCATCCTCAAAATGTTTGAATTTTTGTGATTGTTTTTATGTGTAGTTGACTTTTAATTTTATCCCATTGTGATCTGAGAAGATGCTTGATATGATTTCCAACCTTTTGAATTTGGAGAGACTTTGCCTGTGTCCCAATATGTAATCAATCTTTGAAAATGTCCCATGTGCACTTGAGAAGAATGTATATTCTCTACGTTTGGGGTGGAATGTTCTAAAGATGTCAATTAAGTCCATCTGATCTAGTGATTCATTTAGGATAGATGATTGTTTGCTAATTTTTTGCCTAGAGGATTTATCTAGTGATGTTAATGAGATATTAAAGTCTCCTACTATGATTGTGTTGCTATACAACTCACCTCTGATATATTCCAGAAGTTTTTTATGTATTTGGGTGCTTCTGCATTGGGTGCATAAATGTTTACCAGAGTGATATCCTCTTGTTGTATTGACCTCTTTAGAATTATGAAACGGCCTTTCTTATCTCTTGTTATGGTCTTCACTTTGAGGTCTATTTTGTCAGATATAAGTATTGCTACCCCAGCTTTTTATTTTTTCATTTCCATTTTCCTGATAGATATTTTTCCATCTCTTCACTTTCAGTCTGTGTGAGTCCCTTCTTCTGAGGTGGGTCTCCTGTAGACAGCATATATATGGGTCATGTTTTCTTATCCATTCATTCACTTGATGTCTTTTGCTTGGAGCATTTAGTTCATTTATGTTTAATATTATTGTGTATAGGTACTTATTTGCAGCCATTTCTGTATTTTTATGCCTGTGTTCCTTCCTCCCTTTCTATTTTTTTCTTTTTACAGCATTCACTATAGCATTTTTTTTTTTTTTGCATTGATGGGTTCGTAGTCATAAACTCCCTTAGCCTTTCTTTGTCTGCAAAGCTCCTGATTTCCCCTTCAATTTTGATTGATTATCTTGCTGGATATAGTATTCTTGGATTCAGACCTTTGTTTTGCATCCCTTTGTACATCTCCTTCCATTCCCTTCTAGCTTGTTGTGTTTCTGTTGAGAAATTATTTGATAATCTGATAGGGGAACCTTTGTAGGTAACTCTCTTTCTCTCTCTTGCAGACTTTATGATTCTCTCTGTGTTGTTAACATTTGCAATTGTAATTATGTGTCTTGGTGTGGGTCTTCTGGGATTCATCTTACTTGGGACTCTCTGTACTTGTGTAAATTTTTCTTCCCCATATCAGGAAAGTTTTCTGTCATTATTTCTTCAAATAGATTTTTTAATTCTTGCTGCTCTTCTTGTCCTTCTGGCAGCCCTATTTTACATATATTACTACATGTTGTGTTGTCCCAAAGCTCCCTTAGGCTCTTCTCCTTCTTTTTAATTTTTTCCCCAGTTGCTGTTCAGATTGAGCTTGTTTCTGTACCTTATCTTCTAACTCACTAATTTGGTCCTCTGCTTCTTCTAGTCTACTGCTGAAACCTTCCATGGTATTTTTTATTATAGCTATATCACTTTTTATTTCTTCCTGGTTTTTGCATAGGTTGTTAATTTTCTCATTTGGTTTATGAACTGTACGACCATTAGTCTGAATTCTTTTTCTGTCATGTTGCATGTTTCCTTTTCACTTATTTCCTTTTTTGGTGATTCCTCATTTTCTTTACTGGGATTGTTTCATTGCCACCCCATTCTCACTGTCAGCAGAAAGTTCAAATGTCAAGTTGCGGGGGCCTGGGCCACGTGCAGTGGGAGCTTTGCACTCCCTGAGTGTCACTGAAGAGCTCTAACAACAAGACATATAGCTGCTGTAGATTGGTAGGAACCAAGCTTGCCCAGGATCAGAGTTCTAGGTGCTTAGTGTGGCCTTGTGTGCACACCTAGAATCAGGGACCCCACCTGCACTGTGCTGAAACAGAGACCCCGCTGGCATGTGCCAAAAATCAGAATCGCCTAGCACATGTCAGGAGTCAGAGATTCCCCCTGTGCCCACGCTGAGAATCAAGTATCAGAGTCTCTGTTGCTTGGCGCAGCCTTGTGCCACAAATCAGGGTCCCTGTGTGCACATGCACCAAGAATTGGAGTCACTGGCTCTTCCAGTGAATACACTGAGAGTCAGGGATCCTAGGCATGTGCAATGAGAAATAGAGTCAAGTCACTGGTGCTCAGTGCTGACTCTTACATGGGGAATCTGGGTCTCAGTCTGCTTTGGGGACCAGTTTGCACAGTTTCACTGTGTTGGCAGGAGGTCCACTCCTGCAATGCAGAAAACAGACTTCTGTGTGCTCTTTCCCTGAATCAAAGTCAGGTGGCACTGCTACCCTGTGTGGAGATGGGATATGGTCATGGGAATGTGCTTTGTGGGACACAAACTCCCCATATTCACATGCCCAGGCTCAATTTAGCTCAGCCTCTCTGTGTGAGTGTGGGGCCTGGTCATTCAAGTGTGTGCTGCGGGAAACAAACTCCCTGAGTTCCCGCACCTAAGCTCAAATTCAGTGCAGCCTTCCTGTGTGGGTGTGGGTTCTGGTTGTGGAAAACAAACTTCCCATGTTCACACACCTGGGCTCAAATTCAGGTAGAGCCGCTACTGCTATGTGTGGGCAGGAGACCTGTTTGTGCAGAGAGGGTCTGGCAGTTCCTATACCACTGCCATGAGCCAGCAGAGAGAGGGATTAGCTCTGTGACTCAATCTGTGGCCAGGGTGCCTCAAGTCTTGGTGTTCTTGGGTCTACAGCTATGGTAGCAGGTCCTTTACCCAAGTGGCTATAGGGTCCCAGTTAGCAACTGAGACCAGATTGGGTAGTGGCAAGGCTAGGATCTGAATCAGTTCTGTTCTTCAAGGTGGCATGGTCTCTGTGCCAGTGGTGTCCTCCCCAGAGTATTTGTTGGGGTAGTGGGGTTTTGCTGTCCAAGACTGCCTGGTTTGGCAGCTCCTTGGAATATCTTCAAGATCAAACTGTCTCTAGCTCTCTCTCTCACACACACACCACACACGTCCAAACACTCCTCTATTACTCCCTCACTTTCTCACATACTCACCTTCCCTACCTTCTTGCTGGTTGCCATCCTGTCATAAATCTCAACCCAATTTTTTGAGGCATTAAAAATGGCTGTTCTCATTTGGAAGAAGGGAAGGTTATTTGGAACTTGACTTGTTAAAAATAAATTGTAAGTATTTCCAGGGCAAAATTAGGATTCCTTTTTTATAAAGCAGTGAGTTTTCTCTTAGCTTAAAGGTCTTTGTGTCCATCTTTATTTTTTAAATATGTTTTTATTGATCTTTAAAAAGAGGGGAAGAGAGAGGGACAGAAAGATAGAAACAATGAGAGAGTTTGATAGGCTGTCTCCCACATGACCCCTACTAGGGATCAAGCCCACAACCTGGGCATATGCCCTCACCAGAAATTGAACCATGACCTCCTGGTTCATAGGTTGATCCTCTACCACTGAGCCACACTGGCCAGACTATCTTCCTTTATGTGTGTCTGTATATATATATGGTTTAAATGTAAGGTGATTTTCTACCTCCAGATGGTATTGTTAAAATTAGTTTAAAAGAGAAAAAAAGATGGCTGCTGATGAGAAGGCAGACTGAAAGACAGTGTGAGAGAGAGAGAAGGAATGGAGAGTGTGTGGATGTACCAAGCATGGAAATTTGTGGGTGTGCGACAGCTGCACTACAGAGGACTGTTGGAGAACCTGAATGGGGCTCCATTAACTGGGTGCTGCCTCCACTGCTGCTGAAATCTCTCCCGGAGCTGCTGACTCTGCTGCGGAGACCAAAACATCTTGGATAACTGTTACCAGAATTTTATACATCCAGGGATTCTGCAAACAGGACACCCAGGACCAGCCAGGAACCCAGGAACACAAGAGCTCAAACCAAGAATACGTGGACCCAGACAAGCCCTGCTCCTCCTCACAGAAAGGAGAGAGAAAACTATATAACCAGATACCCAGAGAAGATATATCATGGGGAGACAAAGAAACAGCCCGCATATGAAAGAAAAACAGGCATCACCAGAAAGAGAAGTAAATGAAATGGAGGCAAGCAAAATGTCAGAGAAAGAATTCAGAGAAATGGTCATAAGGTGGATGAAAAGAATGGAAGACAAATTCGACAATATGTGTAAGAACCAAGAAGAAATGAAGAAGAACCAAGAAGAAATGAAAAATGACAACAGCACTATAAAAAACTCAATAGAAAGCATCAATAGTAGACTAGAAGAAGCAGAGGACCACATCAGTGAGCTAGAAGACAAGGTAGAAAAAAATACCCAAGCAGAGCAGCGCCTAGAAAAAAGAATTAAAAAGCATGAGAAGAGCCTAAGAGAACTTTGGGACAACACAAAATGAAACAACATATGCATAATAGGGGTGCCAGAAGGAAAGGAAACTGAGCAAGGAATAGAACACTTGCTTGAAGAAATAATGACAGAAAACTTCCCTGATATAGGGAAGAAAAAAACCCAAGCAAATCCAAGAAGCCCACAGAGTCCCAAACAAAAGAAAACCCCAAAAGACCAATGCCAAGGCACATTATAATTAAATTGGCAAACAACAATGACAAAGAAATAATCTTAAAATCAGCCAGAGAGAGACAGAAAGTTACCTACAAAGGCTCCCCAATCAGACTGGTGACTAATTTTTCAACAGAAAAACATCAGGCAAGAAGGGAATGGGATGAAATATACAAAGTCATGCAAAAGAAGGGTCTGAATCCAAGAATACTGTACCCAGCAAGGCTATCAATCAAAATTGAGGGTGAAATTAGGAGCTTCACAGACAAAAAAGAATTAAGGGAGTTTGTTACTACCAAACCAGCAATGCAAGAAATGTTAAAGGGCCTACTGTGAAAAGTAAAAATAGGAAACAAAGAAGGTCTAGTTTCATTTTTTTTGCATATATCTGTCCAATTTTCCCAGCACCATTTATTGAAGAGACTGTCTTGATTCCATTGTATGTTCTGGCCTCCTTTGTCAAATATTAATTGAGCATATTGGTTCTGGTCGATTTCTGGGTTCTCTATTCTATTCCATTGATCTATATGTCTATTCTTGTCCTAGTACCAGGCAGTTTTAAGAACAGTGGCTTTATAATACAGCTTGCTATCTGGTATTGAGATCCCTCCTACTTTGTTCTTCTTTCTCAGGATCACTGCAGCTATTCAGGGTCTTTTTTTATTCCAGATGAATTTTTGGAGAGTTCGTTCTAGGTCTGTAAAATATGCCATTGGTATTTTAATGGGGATTGTGTTGAATTTATAAATTGCTTTAGATAGTATTGACATTTTAATGATATTGATTCTACCAATCCATGGCCATGGTATGTTCTTCCATCTGTTTATGTCTTCCTCTATCTCTTTTTTCAATGTGCTGTAGTTTTCTGATTACAGGTCTTTTCTGTCCTTGGTTAAGTTTATTCCTAAGTATCTTAATTATTTTGGTGCAATGGTAAATGGGATTGTTTCTTTAATTTCTCCTTCTGTAAGTTCACTACTGGCATATAAAAATGCCATAGATTTCTAGACATTAATTTTGTATCCTCCTACATTGCCAAATTCATTTATTAGGTCTAATAATTTTTGATGGAGTTTTTAGAGTTTTCTAAGTACAGTATCATGTCATTTGCAAATAATGAAAATTTTACTTTTTCTTTTCCTGTTTGGATGTTTTTTATGTCTTCTTGTCTGATTGCTTTGGCTAGCCCTTCCAGTACTGTATCAAACAGGAGTGGTGAAAGTGTGAAGCCCTGTCTTGTCCCTGTTCTTAAAGGAAATGTTTTTGTTTTCCCCCTTTGAGTATGATGTTGTATGTGGGTTTGTCATATAAGACTTTTATTATGTTGAGGTATTATCCCTTTATTCCCACTTTGCTGAGAGTTTTTATCAAGAAAGCATGTTGGATTTTGTCAAATGCCTTTTCTGCATCAATTGATATGATTATGTGGTTTTTGTCTTTCAGTTTGTTTATGTGATGTATCACGTTTATTGATTTGCAGATATTGTACCAGCCTTGCATTCCTGGAATAAATCCCACTTGATCATGATGTATGATCTTTCTAATGTAATGCTGGATCCGGTTTGCTAGAATTTTGTTGAGGATTTTAGCATCTATGTTCATCAGGGATATTGGCCTGTAATTCTCTTTCTTTGTGGTGTCTTTATCTGGTTTTGGTTTTGGGTAACTTCATAGAAGGAGTTTGGAAGTGTGGCTTCCTCTTGAATTTTTTGGAATAGTCTGAAAAGGATTGGCTTTAGTTCTTCTTTGAATGTTCATAAAAATTTCCCTGTGAAGCCATCTGGTCCAGGGCTTTTGTTTGCTGGAAGCTTTTGGATGACTGTTTCAATTTCATCAATAGTTATTGTCCTATTCAGGTTTTTTTATTCTTTCTGATTGAGTTTTGGAAGCTTGTATTTTTCTAGGAATATGTCCATTTCATCAAGGTTGTCCAGTTTGTTGGAGTAGAGTTGTTCTTAGAATTTTTTGATAATCCTTTGTATGTCAGTAGAGTCAGTGATTATTTCACCTCCTTGATTTCTGATTTTGTTTATATGGGTCCTCTCTCTTTGTTTCTTGGGGAGTCTGGTGAGAGGTTCATCACGCTGGTTAATTCTCTCAAAGAACCAGTTCTTGGTTTCATTGATCTTTTGTATTTTTTTTTTTTTTTTGGTCTCTATGTCACTTATTTCTTCTCTGATCTTTATTATTTCCTTCCTTCTGGATACTGTGGGATTTTCTTGTTTCTCTCTTTCTCACTCTTTGAGTTGTAGGGTTAGATCATTTATTACTAGTTTTTCTTGTTTTTTGAGGTACTTCTTTAGAGCTATGAACTTCCCTCTCAGAACTGCTTTTATTGTGTCCCATAGATTTTGGATTGTTGTGTTTTCATTGTCATTTGTTTCCAGGATGCTTTTTATTTCTTTTTTGATCTCTCTGGTAACATAGTCATTGTTTAATAACATACTATTTAGCCTCCAAGTGTTTGATTTTTTTCAATATTTTTATTGTAATTGATTTCTAGTTTGATGCCCTTATGATCACAGAAGATGCTTGTTATAATTTCTGTTCTCTTGAATTTGAAGAGACTTTGCCTGTGTCCTAATATATCATCTGTCTTTGAAAATGTCCCATGTGCACTGGAGAAGAATGTATATTCTCTAGCTTTTGTGTGAAATATTCTGACGATGTCAATTAAGTCCATCTGATCTAGTGAGTCATTTAGGATTGCTGTTTCTTTGTTGATTTTTTGTTTAGAGGATTTATCCAATGGTGTCAGTGGGGTATTAAAGTCCCCTACTATGACTGTATTGCTATCTATCTCTCCCTTGATATCTTCCAGAAGTTGTTTTATGTATTTGGGTGCTCCTGTATTGGGTGCATATATGTTTACCAGAGTTATATCTTCTTATTGAATTGCTCCCTTTAGTATTATGTAGTGGCCCTCCTTATCTATTGTTATGGCCTTTACTTTGAGGTCTATTTTGTCATATATAAGTATCACAACCCCAGATTTTTTTCTCATTTCCATTTGCCTTAAAAAAATTTTTCCATCCCTTCACTCTCAGTCTGTGTGAATCCTTTGTTCTGCAGTGGGTCTCTTGCAGACAGAAAATATATGGGTCATGTTTTCTTATCCATTCAGCTCCCTGTGTCTTTTTATTGAAGCATTTAATCCATTTACATTTAATGTTATTATTGAAAAGTACTTGTTTGTGGTCATTTTTATCCATAATGTTTGTGTTTCTTCTTGTCTTTCTGTTTCTTCTTTTTATAGAAGTCCCTTTTGCATGTCCTGCATTGCTGGCTTGGTAGTAATAAACTCTCTTAGCCCTTTTTTGTCTGTGAAACTTCTGATTCCACCTTTAATTTTGAATGATAGCTTTTCTGGGTATAGTATTCTTGGATTCAGTCTCTTGCATTGCATCACTTTGTATGTTTCATTCCGTTCCCTGCTTTCCTTGTAGGTAACTTTCTGTCTCTCTCTGGCAGCCTTTCAGATTCTTGTTTTTGCCAATGTAATTATGATGTGTGTTGGTGTTGGAGTTGGTGTTTTGGGGATCATCTTATTTTGTGCTCTGTGTGCTTCTTGGACTTGTGTAGTTTTTTGTTGTTGTTGTTTTTGCCAATATCAAAGAAGTTTTCTGTCATTATTTCTTAAACAGGTTTTCTATTCCTGGCTTTTCCTCATTTTCCTCTGGTACCCCTATTAAGCAAATATTGTTTCATTTTGTGTTGTTGCAAAGCTCCCTTGGGCTCTCCTCTTGCTTTTTAAGTTATTTTTCCAGTTGCTCCTGTGTTTGTGTGTTTTTTTCTACCTTGTCTTCTAATTCACTATTGCAATCCTCAGCCTCTTCTAATCTGCTGTTTAAGCCTTCCATTGTGTTCTTTATTTCAGCTATGTCGTTCTTCATTTCCTCTTGGTTCCTTTTCTTGTTGGTGACATTCTTATTCAGTTCCTTATAATTCTCATTGAGTTGTGTGTATTTGTCATCTAGCCATTTGAGCATTCTTATAACCATTACTCTGAATTCTTTTTCTGATAAGTTAGTAGCCTCAATTTCATTTAACTCCCTTTCTAGTGATTCCTCTTTTTCTTTCCTTTGTGGATTACTTTTTTGTATTTCCATGTTTTAATTGTAGCTCTGATTGCTTTGCTACCAAGTTTCTTTTGGGAATGGTGCTACTGGTATGACCTCTCAGGTCTCCTGCGTTTGGTAGTCTAGTGCAGCTTCCTCCTTGAGCTATTTGGGTTCTCTTGATGTAGGTCTTCAAGCTGGAAAGGCGTAACTGAGGTGTCTAGAAATCAGCAGCCGTGGAAGGGGTGTCCCCATTTTTGCTGTATTTTGCCCTTGGTTGAAATCACACATACCCAGTGGGAACTAACAGTGGCACCCAGGAACCGTCTGTTGAGGTGGTGGGGTTCAGGAGGCCTGCATTCTGGAAAGGCGTGACTGTTGTGTCCATTGTTCTGATGTTGTGAGGTGGGCAGACTCCGATTTTGCTGCTGCCTCCATGGTTGGATACATGTGATGCCAGTGACAGTTCCCAGGGGCACCTGCGGTGTGTTTGCCATCAGGGTGTACTGACACTCTCAGAAGGGCCCTGACACTGAAGCCACTGGCTTATGGTGTCTGTGGGTGAGTATCCTAGAAGAGGGAATGTAGCGTTTCTACAATCCAGTAGTGCGTCCCTGTTTGTTAAAGTACATGTCCAGCAGAGCTCACAGCAGGGCACCAGGGCTGTCTGTGGAGCAGAGGTCTTGGGAGATTTTCATGCTGGAAAAGCATGCAACAGTAGTGTCCAGAATTCTGCAGCTGTGAGGTAGGGAAACTCAGTTTTTGCTGATGCACCTGTGGTGGATAGATGCACGTTCCCAGTGGTGGCACATAGAAGCACTGGCAGTGAGTTTGCTAGGGAAGGCTCACTGAAGCCCTCTGAAGGACTCTGGGAAGCTTAGTCGAGGTGTCTTTGGGCAGGTGTCCAGGATGAGTGAATTCAGAACTTCTACTTCCCAGGAGAGTGCGTCCCTATTTGTCCAAGATTGTACCCAGTGAAGGCTCACTGTGGCTTCCAAATGTGCCCTGTGGATATGAGCTCAGGGGGAGTGAGCAGCTATGGGCGTTTGCTGGTGCTGAGCTCTGATGCGCACTGAGAGGCTCTGACACTAAAGGGCCCTGGCACTACAGTTACACAGGTGGGGGTGTGTGAGCAGTTATTTAG
>PVJC01039354.1:0-16300 GCA_004026665.1 Murina feae | reverse complement strand
CATTTGTTTATTTTTCCTTTGTTTCTCTTGTCCAAGGAGTTGTATTGTGAAAATTTTGCTACCTGAGATGTCTGATGTTTTGTTGCCTACATTTTCTTCTAGGAATTTTATTGTTTCAGCACTTACGTTTAAGTCTTTTATTCATTTTGAGTTTATTCTTATGTATGTTATAGTTTTGTGGTCTATTTTTATTCTCTTGCGTATACCTGTCCAATTATCCCAACACTATTTATTGAATAGACTGTTTTTACTACCTTCCTCTTGTATCCATTGTTGAATATTAATTGAGCATGCAAAATGAAAGTAAAATTAGGTGAATACATATTGAATACATATTTGAATAAAAAATACATATAAACATAAATATATACAAAGTCCAAGGAGCTCAGAAAATTTTTGTCACGGAAACATATTAAAAGTTATTTTAAAAAGGTAGGTTAGGTGAGAAAAAAATGAGATAAGTTTTGATGTCTTCAGATTAAAGAGCTCATGGTAGTGACAGTTGAAGTGTCTAGAGGGAGAAATGATGACTAATGTAAAATTGTTGCAATTAGGAATTTTAACAAAGAGTGGAGATTTATTTAAATTACTTCAGTTAGTGTGTCTTCCCTGTAAAGATTCACAACCAAATAAACAATTAAAATTTTCAACAAACAAGAATTTACAGAATAATTCTCAGAGGGCCATTGTAGAATCAAGGAACTCTAGGGTCTGTAATAGTAGGAATCTCTGTGTAGATAGTCTTGTCCTATCAGCTGTGGCTAGGAGGAAGAGGGTGCTATATTTTTCTGAATATGTTCTAGAATTTTCACATGAAGGATTCTCTAAGTAGGGTAATAGTCCATAGGATGGGCTGCATAACTTAGTAAGCTATGATAGAGAAGATTCAATGTGATTACCAAATCTATTTTATTTTCTTCCTGGGTACACGGCTGAGATATATTTTTCTGCCTCCTCTCCAATTAGATAGACCTTGTGACTAAGTCCAGAGCACTGTAACTCTCATTGTGGAGACAGACGTGTTCCAGTTCCAGTATTGAGGCCTTAAATGTCTTTTATGGTCCTCTTTAACATTTCTCCTCTCCATCTGCCAGCAGGATGATGCCAGGGAAATCTTAAAGCTGTGGGTAGACAAGGATCTCAATTCTAGGCAGTTCTTCCTACATGCTATTTTTGCTAAGTGTTAAAATGTAGCTATGGGAACACAGGGCCTCAAATGCTGGGCAGTCTGGATGTGGCAATGTAGCTTCCCAAAGCGGGGGTGTGGGGAGATTGGACAAATGGTGTTGCAGCTGGAGACAATGAGGATTGTCTGCCACTTACAGCTCCTACAGTTCTCCGGTATAGCCAGTGAAGAAACTTGATGGCACGTGGGGACTGACTATGGACTGTAGAGAACTAAATAAAGTGACTCCCCTGCTACACTTCACAGTGCCAGCTGTAACGGATCACACAGATCACCGTGCACTGGCACTGGGGCAGTGCCCATATGTGATGGACTTAACTGGTGCCTTCTCCATGGACAGGGCTCCAGAGAGTCAAGGAGAGTTTGATTTTACTTGTGAAGGTCGACAGTGGACTTTGGGATGTTTTCATGGCCCAACCTTTTGTCATGGTTTGATGGCATGGGATTTGGCTGCCTGGGGCAAGCGTCCCATAGTACCAGTGTTTCATTGTATTAATAATGTGTTAACCTCTCACTCTCTTGCAGATTTGAATGCAGCTATCAGCAGCTGTTAGCGCCAAGTGGGGAATGAACATTTGCCAATATCCTTGTTGATCTACAGACCTATGTTGGTCTATTAGGGTATTGGCAAGTGTCCAGTCCCTACTTGGTGCATTGTTACAGCCTTATGTCAGTTGTCCCAGAAGGGGGCAACAAGGAGTTGAACCCCAAAATTAGAGGGTACCCAGCTGCCAAGAGGGCAGTCACCCAAGTGAGTGGAGAGGGCACCCATCAGCTTTTTGTCCCAGGTATGGAATAAAACTGAGAGCCAATACTTTCTTGGTGAGAGACATTTGGCAGCCATGTGTGCTGCCTCACAGGCCTGTGTGACCACACCCCTGTCGAAAGTGGCACAAACCCCAACTTTAGAAAGTAGAGGGTGGGGGGACTATTTAGAACAAAAGGCAGTAGTGAGTACCAGCCCTCTGTCACAGGAATTGCAAACCCTGTTGGGTCTTGTGACTTTTGAGACCCTGTAAAGTGATGAAACTCCTATGAAGAAGGTACTCCCTAGTCCATTCTGAGAGGGTATGCCACCCCTCCTGGAGACCATGTAGTATAAGGACAGGCCTAGTAGGGGACAACGCTGCTATATAGATGGCTGTGACTATCTGTTTGGATATGACAAACTATGTAGTTCAATTCAGATACTAGGCAAAGTAGCCCTTTGGCCATAAGAACATACAGATGGGCTGTCTTTACAGGCTTAACTGGGTGCTTGCCACAATGGCACAAGCAGTAGTAGCTAGTAGGCCATCACCCTGTGTGGAGACAGGAAATGTGAGTTCCAGTTAGAGGTGGACCTACCTAACCTAAAAGATTGGGCTAGACGAGTGTATACAGAGGTATCCTCAGACACTGCATGCACAGGTGTAAGCAAGAGATGAAAGATTACGATCCAAGGCCTCCCCCCTTGGCAGAGGGGAACAGGGAGTGGGGAACTGGTTATGGTTCATTACAAGAGAAGGGCCATGGATAACCCTCCTATCTCCCTTAGTTACAGTTGCACCTTTTGATCCTGCCCTGGCAATGTAACCAGTACCCTGCAAAAGACAGTGAAGTACAGGCCATATAAGCCTTGTCCCATGACCCCATCAAGCTTGTAGGATTGACTGTCAGGGGCATGGTGCTGGGCACTTATGAGTGTTGCTATTGGGGCCAGAGCACTATTCATAACATGTTGTAGTGCATATTACTGTTGTGGACTCTGTGCTCAAGGTACTGGCATATGGGCCAGAGTATCCCTACAAGACCACCCAGCATAAGGGGTAGAGTATGGGAACGCTAATCAGAATATGCTGGATGTTCAAGGCCATTTATCATATACAGGTGCAAAAGCAAGGACACAGCAAACTTATTGTATGCACTGCGCAGCCCTACCTTTCTAAAACCTAAATCTTGATATCACTATTTGGCAAGAGCCTCTTTTGTTTGAATTGGCATAAAAGTATGTTACTGACCAGCTGATGCGAGGCTGCTTAGTCAGGCTGCTTTGTTAGCAATGGCTGCTATGTTTAAAGGCTGCTGTGTTTGCTACTGTATTAGCAAGGACTGCTTTGTAAGGTTACGTTGTAAGGCTATTTTGAAGAATTGTTTTGTCTGATGACTCCTTGTTGGCAGTGGCTACTTGGTCTGAAAAAAAGCCTCTCTTATATGCCTATGACTTCTCATATCTCTGTCTAATACCCCACATCTATGAAGGTCCAGTTCCTGGCAGGGGAACTGAAGTCCCACAGTAGCCAGTATTTTGCTGACAGAACTGTAAATAACATGAAATTGACAGGAACCCAACCAATAAGTATAGTCTACTACAAAAAAAAAAGTCAACATGTAATTAACCAAATAGTTTATTTAAGAAATGGCTAAGCCTCTCTTAGAGGGAGATAGAGCTTTGGATGGGAATCCTCTGTCTCCCTTACTTGCTGAAAGTAAATAAAACTGTGAAGCCACATTTCCTTCTTGAGGAGAATATTCCAAGTGGCAAACCCCTTGAGATAGGGAACACAGCCACAGGTTGAAGTGGCATGAAAATCATCTGGACCTCTGAGTCATGCCTTGGGTTAAAGCCAGTGGGCCCAATAAGTAAAAAGTCAGCTTTTACGATATAAAGTCACTGAAATGTGAACGTTTGCTTGATTGTGCTGCTGGCTTTATTGAGGTAGCCAGGAACTGAACCCACCTCTCTGAGATACGCCTGCATACATAGGTTTGTTGAATACCCACCATAGGTAGGTAAAAGA
Organism: Murina feae; assembly: GCA_004026665.1. Classification (NCBI taxonomy): domain Eukaryota; kingdom Metazoa; phylum Chordata; class Mammalia; order Chiroptera; family Vespertilionidae; genus Murina; species Murina feae. The sequence goes on along the minus strand of PVJC01039354.1, from coordinate 12,334 downwards.
GTTTAAGAAATATCAACTTGTACACTTAAGATTACTATTTTCACTATATTTTAATTTATATTGATACAGAACCACCCAGGTAGAATGGAGAATGATCATTTGGTAGTCATGGACATGAGAACGTTTTATTTAAAAATCTTTCCCCATCTCAGCCACATCACTGGTGATCAGCCAGGGTTTCCACTGCTGGCTGTTCCAGGTGGAATGCTGGGGTGCCATCGAGTCTGTTGTGGCCAGAGGCTCCATGGTGACCAGGCAGTCCCTGTGCGGAGGGTCCATGGAGGTGTTGTGGTCCTCTGTAGATCTGGCTTCGGGCCCATCCTTGGGAAGCTGGGTGAGGAGGCAGTGGATCTGCTTCTGCATGGCCTGGGCTCATGCCTCCTTGTCCCTCTCCTCTGGGAGTTAGTGGCATGTCCACCGGTCATCGGCTTCTTTGTAGGTCTCATATTTATGGTCAGACTGTTTCGATCTGTTCAGAGTCGACTTTATGTGAGACGTGAATTGCAGCTGTCAGAAGCACTGGCTGCACAGGTTGGGGAGAAATGCCAGTTCATTGACCAGTTGAGCATGGCTAAGCAGGAGTGCATGGAGATCCAGGCATCCTTAGAGGATGGCAAGAGTGAGAAAGAGGCATTAGATATACCCAGCCTTGCGGTCACTTGCAGAAAGGTCACCACGACCTACAGGACACTGAAGCAGGATATTAAGTCCCTGGTTCATGACCTGAAAGAAGACAGATCCAAGTGCTCCAGGCAAGAGGAGGAAATGGTGGAAATGCTAAAGACTCTGGGAGAGGTCATGAAAATCTCCACTTCACAAGCTGCTTTTCCAAACCTGCCAGGACGCCAGCAGCCTAGCCCTGATGGTCCCTCCTCAGGAGTGAACCTGTGTCTTAAGGCAGCGCTGTTCCCTCTTCTCCACCTAACCTCCCAGCTGCCTCTGTGCCGCCTGCCTTCACCTTCACCTCCACCTCCACCTGAGGGTCCCTGAGACCAGTGGGTGCGTCCCTGGGCTAGATTCCTGCTCTTGCACGTGCTCCTGCATAGAGAAGCCCTGAACATGTAAAGAACATAAGATTTGGTGCAAAATACCAAGAAATGGGGGATTCTCTATAGTCACAGAAATTTTGGATTCTCCCTTAGCAACAATGATAGAAATGCTGTACTACTTAAGAGGTGCATCTTTGACTCAAATTGAATGTTCATCAAACTACATTTCTCTGACTTTTGTGAACATCATACATAGTAATCTTCATATTTTATCCTCTTCTTAAATATTATATTTTAATTTAAAATATATGAACTTTGGAATAAAGACTTTTAATTGTACAAAAAAGTCACTGACATTTGGAGGTTTGTACAGCATGCAGTTTTTAGTTATTTATTTATTTTTAACTTATTTCAGAGAGGAAGGAAGAGAGAGAGCTAGAAGCATTAATGATTCAAGAGAATCATTGATCAGCTGACTGAGAGTCGAATCATGACCTCCCGGTTCTTAGGTGGAAACTCAACCACTGAGCCATACCAGCTTGTCTCTACAGCTTCTAGTTTAATTACCTTATCATATTTATAAAATGGCATATATAATATAGTATTTTTCAAACAAGTTATATAAGGAAATAAATTTTTAGGAAAAGACTAAGTATTCTAAAATGTAAAGTTTGTTTTGATTAAGTTAGAGTCCTTTTGTTTGTAAATTTTAATCACTTATAAAACAGATGCATTAAACTCTCTATACAATAAAGTTTCAATACACATGAATTTTATGTGCCTATATGTCATTTGCCTGAGGTTTGGGATGACTTTTTATCGGGATCCAAGTTCATTTGATGCTTTAAGCACATTGAGAAAGAAATGTCAGAGAGCTAAAATGTAGAACTCTCAGGAAGGTTTTTTTTTCTAGTTCTCATATCATGCATCATCTTTGCTGGTTCTGTACACAGCTAAACTTGGGAAGGTACAAATTGTCCTGGGCTGGGATCCAAATCACTTCCTCGTGTCAGAAACCAGTGTCACCACCTATCTATAGTTGAGCTTCTGCATTGTCTGGTTTAGGCCATGTAAAGAAGTTTTTCTTTTCTCCTTTTATCTTTCTTTTATTTCTGCCTGATCAAATGAAGATTCTCTCACAGAGCTTAAATTTATTATGGCCTTGGAACAGACATGTCAAAAGATTACTGAGGCCCTCTGATCTCAATTTAAAGAATTCTGTCTAATATGACAAGGTCATGAAAAAAAAAAATCAGGAGACCAGTTCTGATGTTACATCTAATATGCTTTTTATGTGTTTTTTTTTTTTTTATGAGATTTTGCTTAGGTTTGAACTACCTTATCACGACACTATTTATATTTCATAAGAATCTTCTACTTTTAGTGTAGAATTCAATGATTATTGTTTAGTAAATTTACTAATTTGTTCAATCATCACCATAATACAGCTTCAGAAAATTTCATCACCCCAATAAGATCTCCAATGTACACTTGATATGCTTTTGATCCTTCAAAATCACACTTCTCCTGACCACAATATTGATTACTACTACTTGAAAAATAAATCAATTCACTTTAAAAATGAGAAGACTTGTCTGCTACATGTCACCATAGATACCCCACCTTCTTTATACTGAACATCACTCGCATATGTTTTATTGCTGAGCTATTATTTATTTATTTATTTATTTATTTATTTATTTATTTATTTATTTTCATCATGGAAATGATTAAGACTTTTCTTCATTTAGTTTCTCCCAAGGCACAGCCTGATTCAAAGACCTAGGCACAGATATATTCTTTGGATGATGGCCCCTTAAAGAAGGTAGTGAAATTGGAAATGAGGGAAAATTAGCAAAGATGTATTGTGGAGCTAGTTGCTTCTGCAGTCACTGAGGTTTAATACTGGTTCAGACCCTTTGAGTGATTTGTACAATATTCCTCAGAATTTTCTCTTTGAAGAATAAGAAACGGGAGGATTGAGACACTGAGGACGCCCCCCCACCTCATTTTTTGAGGGTTTTCCCCAAGGTGGGAATTCATTTACACATTGAGGCTGCCTTTCATTGTTTGGAGTCTGCTCCCATGGCTTCATAGAAAATCTTTGAAATAGAAAAGTGAAAGAAGATATTTGAGGTGAAACATTAGCAACAGGCAACAAACTATCAACCAAATGGCAAGCATTGTCAACTCGAAGCTTCAAGGAGGTTTCCCATTATCCTAGGAGCATCATCTTTTGATTAATTATGAAGTGTAATTGCTAAAATTTTCAATTCTAAGTTCTTGAATGATGCTTGTAGGTCAGTGACATTACTTGTTGTATTTTTTTCCATCTTGGTTCAATATTCTTAAGATCTGATCCTAATTATATTTTTCCAGTTTCTACTGGGACACTTTCTGTAATTCTGTTAGTAAATAAAATAGTTCCTCTAATATCAAGGACAACAGTACTCAACTTGGGCTATACTGAGCACTGACCAAAGTTGTTTTTAGAAGTTATAAAGGGAGATACAGTGAATTTGAGAAGACAGTATGTCATCTTGCAAGTCATTCCTCTCAATTGAAGTCTTAGCATAGACTCAGAAAAAACAAACAAACAAACAAATGGAGCATTATATTATTTAGAAGAGTGAGGGAACTGCTTTTAGCAGGCTGGAGGATTCAAATGTATTTCATCCAAATGCTGCAATCTCAGCTCTTAACATCTCACTCCTTTTATGTATTAGGGTCCTTGTCATATGAGGTGAGTCTCAGTCCCCCACTCAGAGGGTCTGTTTTCTAGGGATACTGTTAGTAGAAACTGTATTTATGTGGGTTCTCTTTAAAAAGACCTGAAACAATGACTTGTGTATAAGTGATTGTTTTGGGAAAAGATTCTAAGAAACAAGAGTGATGAAGTAGGAAGAATAAGACTATATTATTGATTTGATTACTGCTCTTTGTACCTATAGCACAATCTATGTAGAAATGCCCTATAAAACCTTTACAATGCAACTCACAATTTCCCTTACAAAAGGCTACAGCCTATGTCATTTATATATTGATCCCTGATCCAATTTTTGCCTCTGGGAAATTCAGTGATCATGGTCTTCTATCTTCTAGGTTGTGAAAACTCATGGATTTGAAGAAAGTCCACAAAAGAATAGCATTGAAAAGAGAGAGGAGGAATGAGAGGTAGGGAGAGGGAACTTGGAATGGAATTTTGTACAGTGTGCTTCTCTTTTTAAAAACAGATAAATGGAAGATAAGGGAATGTGGTTTGGGTCCATCTGCTAAAATATGGATTAGAGGAAAGGTGAAACTGGACAGATCTTATGTAAAAGTTTCCCAAATTGGGTCTTTTGTTTTGAAAAAAAATACAGCAATGACCTACTTGGAAATGCCTCCTGAGACTAACTGAAAACAAGGGCTATCCCATGGGTTGACTCTGTAGACAGGACTTAACCAAAGGTTATTTGTTGCTCTGCTCTATCTGGGGTAAGTTGTTAGAAGTAAGAAAATTGCTTTGGCAAAGACTACCTGGAATTACTTGAAATTATTTTTGGCCACTCACTGTAATTGTAACTCCCTATAGAAACAAAGTTTTTTCCTTGGAAATATAAAAAGAGAGAGAGAGAGCGGGAGAGGGGAGAGAGAGAGAGAGAGAGAGAGAGAGAGAGAGAGAGAGAGAGAGAGAGATTCTTAACATTGATGGATTGTTTTACTTCATTTTACTGGGTCATTTTAAAATTTCAGAGAATTCTCTTACAGAACATAGCTGCAACAGGGGCCATTTAAAAGTCCAGTACTGGAAAAAAACAACAACAAGATGGCAGCATAGGTAAACACCTGAAATTGCTGCCTCACACAGCCACTTGAAAACTACAACAAAAAGAAAAAAACAGACACCACCCAGAACCACAAGGAGACTGGCTAAGTGGAAATTCTACAACTAGAAGGAAACAGAAAAACACACTGAGACTCAGAGGAGGTGCGGAAGCAAAGTGCAGAGGTATGAAGGCCTGGAGGTGCAGAGGCGCAAAGAGCTGGCAACTGAGGACGCGGTTGTCTTTTTCAATCTGGAGAGAGTCACAAACTCTCAACGGCTCTGAATTCCAGTTCTGGGTGAGTTTCTGGGGATCCAGACTCATACGGAGAGAAACTGGACTATCTGGAATCGGGAGGAACTCGAAGGCAGCTTTTTCTCAGTGGTGCTTGCAGCCATTACTGCAGGACACTGAGACCCTGGCCTCTTAGGGCTAGGCTGAGGATCAGCCATAGCTGTTTGCTGCACCCTATTGAGTACCTGAGACCTCACCCCATCCAAGCTGCTTCCTCGCAGAGGCTTTTGCATATGAAAGGCCTGGCCCTTTGCAATCTAAAATTACCTAACAAACTACAGCTGGGTCGGAGAGACTCAGAACATCCAAACAAAGACTCAAGGTCCCGCAGCACCTTGCATTTTTTCACAGCTGGGCCCTAGCTGGTCACCTCCAAACCCCAAAGTAGTGTAATCTTCAGGTCTCTCTGTAGCTCAGGCATAGGCTACATTAGCACCTCCTTAAAGATCCAAGAGTTAGTGTACCCAGTGGTCAGAGTGGGGCCATCCAGATTACAACTCCTCAGATCCATAAGGGACACACTCAGGGGGCAGACTCAGTGAGCACCAAAGCCCCACTGAAGCAAGTCTTGCCCAATAAGGGTATCTTCAGCACAGAAGTTCTCCCACTGTAGACACAGCTGATTCTCACAGCCAAGTGGCTAAGAGGTCAATTCCTCCCAGTGACACCAACAGCATTCAAGGCTTAACTACAACAAGACTGTGCACAAAGCCTACAAAGGGGTGCACAAGAGTGTTCGCCTCAGGTAATTGGGGAGGCTGAGCCACTGGACACTATAGAACACCTACCACAGAAAGCCACTCTATCAACTCAGGGAAGTGGCCAAAATGCAAAGACAAAGAAACAAGTCACAAATGACAGAAATGGAGGAAAGCAAACAACTGGATATAGAGTTCAAAACCAAAGTTATAAGGTTTTTTAAGAGTTTTCTAGAGACCACCGATAAATTTAGTGAGGCCCTCAAAAATATGAAAAAGGGCCAGCTAGAAATTAAACATACACTGACTGAAATAAAGAATAATATACAAAGATCCAAGAGCAGACTAGAGGACACAAGAATCAAGTCAAAGAGTTGAAATACGAGGAAGCAAAAAATACTCATCCTGAAAAGCAAAAAGAAAAAAGAATCCAAAAATATGAAAATGGTGTAAGGAGCCTCTGGGAAAACTTCAAGTGTACCAACATCCAAAGTATGGGGGTGCCAGAAGAAGAGAGAGAGCAAGATATTGAAAACCTATTTGAAGAAATAATGACAGAAAACTTCCCCTACCTGATGAAAAAAATAGAATTACAAATCTAGGAAACACAGAGAATCCAAAAAAAGAGGAATCCAAAGAGGACCACCCCAAGACACATCATAATTAAAATACCAAGGGCAAAAGACAAAGAGAGAATCTTAAAAGCAGCAAGAGAAAGCAATTAGTTACCTAAAAGGGAGCACCCATATGACTATCAGCTGATTTCTCAACAGAAACTATGCAGGCCAGAAGGGAGTGGCAAGAAATATTCAAAGTGATGAATAGCAAGAACCTTCAACCAAGATCATCATACTTTACCCAGAAAAGCTATGATTCAGAATTGAAGGTCAGATAAAGAGCTTCACAGACAAGAAAAAGCTAAAGGAGTTCATCACCACCACACCAGTATTATATGAAATGCTGAAAGGTATCCTTTAAGAAAAGGAAGAAGAAGGAAAAGTAAAGATAAAAATTATGAACAACAAATACATATCTATCAACAAGTGAATCTAAAAATCAAGTGAATAAAAAATATGATGAACAGAATAAACTGGTGAATAGAATAGAATCAGGGGCATAGAAAAGAAGTGGACTGACAATTCTCAGGGTTGAAAAGGGGTGTTGAGTGTGTGGAAAGAAACTGGACAAAAATCGTACACGTATGGATGAGGACAGTTGGGAGGGAGGGCGGGCAGTAAGGGGCAGAGGGTGGGGTGGGAACCTGGAGGAGGGGAGATATGGGGGGCAAAAAGAGGAACAACTATAATAATCTGAACAATAAAGATTTAAAAAATAAAATAAAAATAAATAAATAAAAATAAATAAAAGTCCAGTACTCTACTTGAATTAAAGGCAATTGACCTTGAAACAAGGGCTATAACTTGGTAAAAACAGTGATGTACAGGGATGAGCTGCAGTCTCAGAAGTTATTAGTGACTTTAAGGATACCAGTAGACTGTGATAAGGAATGTTTCAAGGTTTTGTTTTTTTTTTTGTTTGCTTATTTGTTTTTCATTCATAAAATAGAAGGAAAAAAACAGTTTGAAACATGGTGTATCCATAAATAAAGCCTTTAAATTATAAGACAAATTATAAAATAAATATTGAAACACCTCAGCAATCTGAGGACAGTCTATGGGGCCACAAGTGTCAAGTTTCCACTGGCATTATTTTGCTCTTTCAATAGAAACATACACACTTTAGAAGAAGGAATTTGAGGAGGAAATAGCCATAGTTGAACAGTTTGGTTGAGTTCTTATTCGTCATTTCCTCCCACCTCTAAAGCAAAGAGAGTTATTATTGTTATTATAGAGTTGTCATTAAATAGGGCTATAGTCTCATTCCAGACCAGGGAGGTTCCCGTATTAAAAGATAAGCTTTTTTTAAGAGATGTAAGCAGAATTGAGTTAACTTAGATCTTCCTGGAAGAAAATGTAGCAAACTTAGTTAGAAGGTCAGACCTTTAACCATTAAGGAGAATTAAAAACATTACCTCAGAGAATTTTGGAGAAAGGGCACACTCATAGATAATGACTTATCATGGCTGCCTGTTTCTTTCTTGGGGATGGGTATATAGAGTAAAGAAGTCCAGTTAACTTGATAAAGAAACAGACTCATGGAGTTATCAGGAAGGCAGGGGGGAGCAATGTAGGAAGATGATATTTTGAATCACGAACTCTTCACCCCACTTTTATTCTTTGTCTCTATGATTTTACCTGCTACTCAGAGAGCAGTAGGCAGCAGCAACTTGATCTGGTCTTACCTCTGAATCCTACTTGGGTGACTTGATTTCCAGCTTAGATTAGGCCTCCCTCCCTTATGGGTCCTCCCGAACCAGCCAAGGAGGACACCAGATCAGGAATCTCTTCTCCATTGCTGACCCTCTATCCCACACCAACCAGTCTTCTCTGGGTGAATAATGTTTCACAATTTCCCTTGTCTCAAGTCTTTTGCTCTCTCTCTCTCTCTCTCTCTCTCTCTCAGACTTCTCAAAAGTCTGTCATCTCAAAAGTTCTAGTGCTAGGGTAAAAGATTCCTCAGCTGTTTGGCTTTGGGTCCTTCTGGATTAGGACCCATTTCTCATGGTGATTTGTTTAGTAACAGGGACACCTGCCTTAAATAGCCACCTTTGGATTTGTGTTCTGTTACTCACCCTTCCTCTCTCATGGGCCACAGTACACTCTCTCTGCACACACATGGGAAAGATAATGCCCCAGCACCTCATTTTCTTTTATAACACTCTTTGGTCATAATACAAACTAGATAATAAGTCTCAATGGCCTGAAAATAGCACCTTATAATTTTAATTTGTATTATTTAGATAATTTCTCTGCAATGAAAAATGGTCAGAGATTCCCTACATCCAGGCCTTTCTCACTCTCCAGTCTCGACCCTCTCTCTGTCAGTCCTGCTCACCCATCAGATCCTTCTTCTTCAGGCAAAACATCATACCATGAACACTGCTGATTCTGAATCTACTTTTGACCCAGCAGACCACTCACCTCTACCCCCTTATGAGCCCCCTCCCTCATATGTAGTACATTCCCCAAACCAGACCCTCCTAACCAGCAACCACCTTTTCCTCTGGCCCCTGAGAGCCCAAATCCCTAAAACACAAGCTCCAAAACATCCTTTTCCCACTTAACATCGCTCTGGAGCCACCCAAAGACCACCTTCCTCAACAGCCACTTCTGCCCTGGGGAGGGAGCAGGAACTGAAGGTATTGTCTGGGTACACATTCCATTTCCCACATATGGTCCTACACAGATTGAGAGGCATCTCATATCTTTGTCCATGACCCCGGCCATCTTTACTAGGAATTTGAGTACCTGACCCAGCCTTATTTCATCTGTCCTCTCTTGCTGGGTTGATCAGCAAACCTGTTTCTATGAAAGAGAGGGCTAAGGAACTGTTTTACTTTAGGAGGAAATAGCAGTTCAGTTAGCCTGCCTTCTTAGGCTTTTATTGTCACAACAACTTGAACTAAAATTAACCTTTAGATACAATCAGCAGGATAAGTATCCTTGAGAACTTCTACAAGGTTGGGTCTAGAAGACTAAACATAGAGATTCTAACAAAACTCCCCTGGGGATTGGGCTTGTTTGGAAAAGTCAAGGTAGGGGCTGCTGCCTTGGCAAGGTTCCTTCAGAGGCCCTGACCTTTCGGAGATTCTCCCTTACTGACATTCCAACCAAGTCCTGTGCTTCCTCACATCTCCCCTCTATTTGTTTTGCTGGCTGCAGAAGACAGAAGAAGGCAGCAAACTTTCTGCTTTGGAAGGTCAGAGTCTATAAAGTTTGTTCACTGCTCGAGTTCTGATTTTGTAGACTATAAGAAAAACAAAGAGAATTACAATGACAGCAATGGTTAGTCTGATCAGGTACCAGTTGATTTTAGGAAACCATGTGTTGGGGCCTACCCACTGCAAATATATTTATCGTATTCCAAGCAGTAGTCTGTTTTCCATGCTTATTAATAGCAAGTAAGGGTTCTTTAATTTGCCTTTGCAACCTGTCTACTTCTTCCCAAGGTTATCATGAGAGACTCCCAATAGATGTTTTTTAACCAATCCAATGGTGGTGACTACTGTTCCATTTTAAAGGGCTGACACATATGTGCTTATGCTCCCAATCACAATTAAGCACTTGCCTGTATGCTATAGCGTCCTGTCTTTCCCCCAGATATTCAATGGCTTCCTCTATTGCCTGTAGTCTAGCTAATATTTTTTTATCTGTGTACTGTTGTATAGTGAATTTCCTAGTTACATTATAGGCCATATTGTCTACAAATGTGGCTGTCTGCACAGACTCAGAAAAGGCCGCCACAGCGACATTGGCGATAGTAAGACTAACAGCCGAGATAATGGCTGCGATGAGCATTCCCCAAAATATTTTGGGGAATTGGCTCAATGGTCTTTCTAAGACTTTGATAACTGACAAGCCCTGCCATTTCCTGGTGAGATTGACAGGGATCAGGATTTCTGCTTGTCTTCTAAGTAGCATAAAAATGCTGATGTTCAATAAGGAAATGTTCTGGGTGGTAATACAGGATGCAAAATAAGTTCCTTCTCTAACCTGTACTATAAAAGATGAACTATGGCTTATTAGTAGAGTGAGACCTATAACAGAGACATAGGGGTGAGTGGTGTAAATCAGGCTGTTGTCAGTAAGATATTAATAAAGTTATGCTATAGTGGCCAGAGGAGTAATGGCAGTTAGCGTGCTATAATTTCAAAGGGCTGAAAACATGGCCTCATGTCTATAGTTTCCTGATCTGACAAGCCTAGTACTTGAGGTCATGGGGAACTCATCCCTCCCGTAATCCAAACCTTAGCCATGTCTGCATTGCCGATGTAGCTAGCATCCGATGCATGGTGTACCAGAATGTCCATGTGATTGGTTTGTAAATGACTGTGTGGGCTTTAATCTATAACCTGTTGGTCCTCTAGGACCATCAAATGGGCATGATTTCCTCAACAAATTTCCCAATGGAATGCCTCAGCTGAGGGGTGCCACTACTTATTTTGCTGACACAGAGGAATGGGAGGTACAGTAGTATTAGATTACCACAGGCCAGACTACCTGCTGAGGGAAGTATTTTATATAGGCTATTATTATTATTACACAGTATTATGTAATTTATTCATTTAGAGTAATCAAGTTCCTGATTAACACAATATAATTATTTTTAAAATATATACTATTATATAAAATCTTTGCTTCTCAGGCAAAATAGGAAAATTCTTTCTCTCTTTACTTTTTGAAATAGGCTTATTTTTCCAATAGAAAATATACTCACATTCTTAAGAAGCATAATAGAGATAATATGACTTTGACAACTCTCAGGAGTCTGGAGAAAGGGTGGGTGTGCATGTGGGGAGATAGCAGGTCCTGGGGTTTGTTCCTGGGACTGTGGTAACTCCTGGGCCTCTAACAACTTCAGTGCAAAAGTACCATTTTTTTTTTACAAGAAGAGTGCTCCCTCTCTCCTCCCCTCCACCCCAACTTCGTTGCTGTCACTTCTGCAGCCTATTTCAGGGTATTTCTGTAGCTCCATCCCTTTAGGATAAATATTTGGGGAGCTTAAATAATTTTTCCCATATTTTTCTTTGAGTAGACTAATAAAATGAAATTTTGTATATAAGAAGAAACCTTAAAAATAGAAACAAAAATCCCTAAAGTAAATGAATGAGTATTCATAAAAGATGGGCTAGTACATTAGCCTTAGAACTTTATTTCACAATAGAGACCCAATGCATGAAATTCATGGAAGGGTCTTGGCCCCAGACTCCACCCCCTGCTGCAGCTGGCCAGGGGCCTGTGCCGCCTGTGCCTCAGCCCCTGCCCACTGTGGCTTTGTCCAGAAGAAAGGATGTCCAGAAGGACTTCTGGTCTAATTAGCATATTATGCTTTTATTATTATAGATTAATTCAGTATAGCAAATACTTTTGAGTGGCATAAAGCCCAAACATAGAGACAGACAATTTCCTGTATTTATAAAATGGTGAAGTGCAAACTAAGTCCCCCAAAGATAAGAAAATAAGTAGAGAACATTAATTATTGACCAAGTTACATTGTAGACAGACAAGAACTTCTATTAGCTAAGAGTTTCTAATAGCTGATGTCTTCAGAGGGAGAGCAGGAAGGTCCTCAAAAATAAGCGTTCTTGACAGCTGCTGAAATTTCCTGCAATTTCTGCTACAAGTTCAGCCTGTTACATGTAGCTGGGGACCCCGAGCAAAGTGAAATATGCCCTATTTTTAAACAAATTTAATTAAACAATAAAAACACAAAACAAGAACTCCTTCCTTTTTTACAGCAGCATAGTATTCCATTGTGTAGATGTACCACAGTTTTCTAATCCATTCATCTGCTGATGGGCACTTAGGCTGTTTCCAAATTTTAGCTATGGTAAATTGTGCTGCCATGAACATAGGGATGCATATGTCCTTTCTGATTGGTGTTTCTGGTTTCTTAGGATATATTCCCAGAAGTGGGATCACAGGGT
>PVJC01039353.1:0-16306 GCA_004026665.1 Murina feae | reverse complement strand
AGAAACTTTGCAGGCCAGAAGGGAGTGGCAAGAAATATTCAAAGTGATGAACAGCAAGAACCTACAGCCAAAATTACTTTACCCAGCAAAGCTATCATTCAGAATTGAAGGTCGGACAAAGAGCTTCACAGACAAGAAAAAGCTAAAGGAGTTCATCACCACCCAACCAGTATTATATGAAATGCTGAAAGGTATCCTTTGAGAAGAGGATGAAGAAAAAATACAGATAAAAAATTATGAACAACAAATACATATCTATCAACAAGTGAATCTAAAAATCAAGTGAATAAGAATTCTGATGAACAGAATAAACTGGTGAATAGAATAGAATCAGAGGCATAGAAAGGGAGTGGACTGACAATTTTCGGGGGTAAAGGGTGTTGGGGGTGCGGGAAGAGAATGGGCAATGATCGTACACCTATGGATGAGAACGGGGGGGGATGGGGACAGAGGATGGGGTGGGAACTGGGAGGAGGGGAGCTATGGGGGAAAAAAGAGGAACAACTGTAACAATCTGAACAATAAAGATATTTTAAAAAAATGAAATGTAAAGAACTTCTTTTACAGCATCAAAAATATAAAATATTTAGAGACATTTTGTGAGAATGTGGAAAAAAGGGAACCCTTGTGCACTGTTGATGGAAATATAAACTGGGACAGCCACTATAAAAAGGAGTATGAAGGTTCCTCAAAAAATTAAAAAATAGAACTACCATATAATCTAGCAATCACACTTCTTGGTACATATACAAAAGAAATTAAATCAGTATCTCAAAGATACCTGTATTCCCATGTTCATTGCAGCATTATTCACAATAGCCAAGATATGAAAGCAACCTAGGTCTATCTATGAATGAATGAATATGTGGCATACTGTCCGGCATGACTCAGTGGTTGAGCATTGAGATTATACTGCCTATGTTTTCAAGGATTTTTGTGGTTTCCAGTCTAACATATAAATTTTAATCTATTTTGAGTTTATTCTTATGTATGGTGTAAGAAGGTTGTCTAGTTTCATATCTGTCCAATTTTTCTAACACCATTTATTGAATAGACTGTCTTTATCCCTTTGTACGTTGTTGCCTCCTTTGTCAAATATTAATTTACTATAAAGGTGTGGGTTTATTTTTGGGTAACACAAAATTTAGAGACAAAAAAGAATCCTCCTATATAATAAAAGTCTAATAAGCAAATTGACCGAATGGCAGAACCAGTTGCTATGTCACACAGTGACCATCAGGGGGCAGACGCTCAACGCAGGAGCTGCCCCCTGGTGGTCAGTGCACTCCCACAGGGGGAGTGATGCTCAGCCAGAAGCCGGGCTCACAGGCTGGCGAGCGGAGGGGCAGTGGCGGGAGCCTCTCCTGCCTCCGTGGCAGTGCTAAGAATGTCCAATTTTGGTATCCACATCAGTATCAAATACCCTGAGAATACCAAGGGATGACTGTATGTGATGGAGTTAACTAACCCTACTGTGGTAATCATTTCCCAATATGTAAATGTATCAAATCTTCATCACACTGTATACCTTAAACTTGCATGTTATGTGGCAATTATATTTCAAAAAAGCTGGAAAAAAAATCATTGTATTATATACTTTGAATGGTATTGTGCATAAATTTTAACTCAATAAAGTTGTTTAAAAAAAAAGAAAAAATATTTTAGAATATAATAGAAGTAATCCTGTTATTTGCAGATTTTTAATATTTCCTACAACTTTTGTGATACTATGTTTGTACAGTTTTGGTACTATTATATTTAAAATCTTTTTTCTTGAAATATTAATTTTTATTGCATGTAATATATTTAAAATCATTTTTCTTGAAATATTAATGCTTCTTGCATGTAACATTATTATACTTAAAATTGTTTTTCTTAAAAATAAAAAACTCTATAAATATAAAAGCCTAAGCAACCATTATGACTGAATAACCAGAAAGACCTGAACGACTGGTAGCAGTGCAGGAACTGCCCCCTGGTGGTTAGTGTGCTCCCACGGTGGGAGCACACTCAGCCAGAAGCCAGGCTCACGGCTGGTGAATACAGCTGTGGCAGTAGGAGCCTCTCCCACCTCTGCAGCAGTGCTACTGAGTGGCGATGCCGTGGCAGGCGCAGCAGGGCCAGGATGAGTGGCAGCAGAGCTGCACCCAGCCCCAGCTGGGGTCCTCCCTGGCTGCCTGTCACTCTGGCACTGCTATATCCCTTGGGGGGATGTTGGACTGCTGGTTTCAGCCCGATCCCCAAGGGCCCAGATTGCAAAAGGGTGCAGATCAGGCTAAGGGACCCCATACATGCACAAGTCTGTGCACCAGGTCTCTAATAATAATAATAATAATAATAATAATAATAATAATAATAATATAAACTCTTAAGATAAAGGACACCCCATGCCCTAAACGGTTTGGCTCAATGGATAGAGCATCAGCCTGCAGACTGAAGGGTCCCGAGTTCGATTCCAGTCAAGGGCATGTAACTTGGTTGCAGGCACATCCCCAGTAGGAGGTGTGCAGGAGGCAGCTGATCAATGTTTCTCTCTCATATATGTTTCTAACTGTCTATCCCTCTCCTTCCTTTCTGTAAAAAATCAATAAAATATATTTAAAAAATAAATAAAAGATAAAGGACCTAGTACATGCTCTGTCTCCAGAGCCTGCCCATGCCTTCATTCTTCAAGCTTGTACCTTTGTTTTCTTTCTCTTAGGGTCCCCACAAGACTTGCAACTAGCGGAGTACTGGGCTGCAGCTCATCCTGGGTGAACCCCCTGGAAGGCCCTTCTTTTGCCTCTGTAACTTGATTCCTGAGTTCCTAACTTGATTCCCAGCTGGCTCACTTCTTCTGCCTCTGTGACCCTCTTTCTAAAGGGCTAAGGCAGCTCTCTGAGTACCCTGTTCCAGTCTTCTCTTTAAGTGTACTTTTGCTTTGCATGCTAACCAAACTTCCCCTTGCACTGGGAAAAAAAGGAATGGTTTGGAAAGACCATCCTTATGCAGTTAAAGAGAAAAGATTCACCTGGATTTGAGACAATAAGTATCTTACAGTCAGGACTATACCGAACCAGGGCAGGAATAACTACTTTCATGATATCCACATTACGCTGAACCAGGGAAAGACGACTTTCTCCTTCCTGTTGCCGTACACCTGCTGTGATAACAATTAATTTGGAGTTTTCAGATACACGAAAATCTAAAATGGAAACAAAAGACAATATTTGGATCATGACTGCCATAATCATTGTGCCTTAATTCTTTACAAGACTATAGTAAGATCTTGGTATTAAAGCATTTATATACCTTCATGTCTAGCATTTGGAAATGAACAGACTTTCCATGTAGTAATATTATGTTTTTTAAATATATTTTTATTGATTTCAGAGAGGAAGGAAGAGGGAGAAAGAGATAGAAACATCAGTGATGAGAGGGAATCCTTGATTGGCTGCCTCCTGCATGACCCCCACTGGGGATAGAGCCTGCAACCCTGGCATGTGCCCTTGACCGGAATCGAACTTGTGACTCTTCAGTCCACAGGCTGATGCTCTATCCACTGAGCCAAACCGGGTAGAGTTAGTAATATTATTTTGAATAACCTAAGGAAGTCTTGTCACTATGACTTAAAAGTTTCAAACAGCTTTTAAAAAAAAAGGACAAACTATCCTTTTAAGCAGACATTCTCATTTGTTATTAAGGCCTGAGGCAATGCAAATCAACTCTCTGGCTTCTTAGAAACACTATCTATCTATATATCTATCTATCTATTCGGAAGCTTAAAACTCTAAAAATGTATGTATCTGTTTCAGGATTCTAAGAGGAAGAATGTATTTATTTCTAATTAGAAGGGACTGGATTTGAGATCACAAGCATGTTCTTGATCCACCAAAGAAAATAGACTACCTTCTACATCTGATTATCAGTTGTAAAATTGTTTCACCTATTAAATCCAATGAAAACATGATATGATGCTCACTATCCTATACTGGACTTTTTTTAAAAGTATTATATACCTGGAAGTTATTTATCTATGGATGTCCAAAATTTAATTGGATAAAATCTGGTCTATTTTAAAAATTACTTAATGCTCTTTTAAAAAGGAAATTTGTTAAATTTTAAAGATTTGATTACATTTTCATTTATAGTCATTCTTTTCTTTCTTTTTTTGAAAAAACATATTTTACTGATTTTTTACAGAAAGGAAGAGAGAGGGATAGAGAGTTAGAAACATCGATGAGAGAGAAACACCTATCAGATGCCTCCTGCACATCTCCTACTGGGGATGCGCCCACAACCAAGGTATATGCCTTGACTGGAATCGAACCTGGGACCTTCAGTAGGCAGGCTGAAGCTCTATCCACTGAGCCAAATCGGTTAGGGCCATTCTTATCTCTCTAATGCAAATTATAAACCATAAACATTTTGTTTTTCCTCCTCCAGTAAAAAATTTAATCAGAAACAGAATTTAGAAAGATGGCATTTCTTAGGCTGTTATGTGTTACATTAATCTAAAAGACTGTTTCTTCCTTCTATCACGTAAACAATCTATAGAAATTCTCTCTGCACATAGTCTACTCATTCTTGCTCATAGACTTTGACATTGACTTTCCATAAACTCTTACTTAACCAAAGAAATCCAAAGTAATCTGTCTGTCTCCCTTCCCACCATCCCCTTTCTTCCTCCCTTCTCCCCACCTCAACTTTATGAGGATACACAAACATAAAAGCCTCTGAACTTCTTTGGGGTCATCTCTCCACAACTCAAATTGATTATTTGAAATATTGTGCCTAACAAAGTCAAAATGTATAACAAAGAAAAATATCCAGTCTTCATAATCTGCCTCCAAGTTATTTTACTAACTTTGTGTATTATTTTTATGTCAGATTTTCCAGGTGCCCTGATTTTGTTAAAGCTACCATCTCCATACTTATTATTTACTAGGGGCCCGGTGCACAAAAATTTGTGCACTGGGAGGGGGGGCGGGGGTCCCTCGGCCCGGCCTGTGCCCTCTCCCAGTCTGGGATCCTTCTGGGGATGTCCACCTGCTGGTGTGCCTGGCCAGCCTGGGTGAGGGGCCAATGTCTGTTTGCAAGCTGGCCAAGCTCCCCAGTGGAGACCCTCACCCCAGGGGGTGTGGCAAGCCTGGGTGAGGGGCTGAGGGCAGTTTTCAGGCTGGCCACAGCTCCCACTGACCCTACGGGCCACCCGCCTAGGAAGCTGATGGTTGGGTGGTGCTGTCCACCCCATGGCCTCCCAGGTGGGGGCCGCGGGGGTCCGGCCACCTGTTCCCCGCGCCCCGGAAGGCTCCCGCCCAGGAAGTCGAGGCTGCAGCGGCGGGGCTGCGGGGATCCGACCGCCTCAACCCCGCGCCCGCCCGGGAAAGCTCCCAAGGCGGTGGGGCCGCGGGGATCCGGCTGCCCCGCCCCCGCGCCCGGGAACGCTCCCGAGGCAGCGGGGCTAAAGGGAGTCCGATCGCCTCGTCCCCGCGCCCCGGAACGCTCCCGAGGCAGCGGGACTGAGGGGGTCCGACCACCTCGTCCCCCGCGCCCCGGAACGCTCCCGGGGGCGGGGCCGCGGGGATCCGGCTGCCCCGCCCCCGCGCGCCGGAATGCTCCCGAGGCTGAGGCAGCGCCCCAGCTTCGGGAGCCTTCCTGGGCGCGGGCAGCCGCCTGGTGCCCGCCTCCCCCCCACCCCGGCTCCCGCCTGGAAAGGCATCTGCAGGCCCAAGGCGCTGGATGCCTTCTCAGGCAGGAGGCTCCCAAGATGGCGGAGGCCGCAGCCCTGGAGAAGCCGCACACCAGGGCTGCAGCCTCCGCCATCTTGGCTGGGCTAATTTGCATACAGCAGCTCTGATTGGCTGGTGGGCGTGGCTTACCCGTCTCGGAGAAACGGTTAATTTTAATATTTCGCTTTTATTAGTTTAGATTTTCCTTTTTAAATATAACTCAATCCTCTAAGAGACAGCAAATCATAATGATTTGGAGCAAAGACTTGAGATCCAACAGCCTATATTTTGACTTTGCCACTTCCTAGCTATGTGACCCTGGACAAGTTTTTGCCTGTTTCTCTGACCCTTAGTTCCTCATCTGCAAGACTGCATGATTAATAGTTTTTCCTTTAGATGATTCAGTAAGTTTCTATACAAAAAATACTCATAACAGTACCTCATACATATTAAATGTTCAATAAATGTTAGCAATTATCTATACTAATAAAAGAGAAAGATGCAAATTGATCATAACTTTGCGACACCCACCAGCCAATCAGGAGTGGGTATAAAAATTAACCCAACAAAGATGGCAGGTTAATTTGCATACACAGGCACCAAGTGACAGGAGGCAGGGCAGGACACTTGCGTTGTCGCCAGGCAATGACACAGGCATTCCGCACCGCCCCAGCGGCTCCAGGCCTCTTGGCAGGGTGGGAATGCGGAAAGGTGACTCCAGGCCAGATAGAAGGCAGGAGAGGCGGCTCCAGGCTGGAGTGAAGGCAGAAAGGCAGCTCTGACCAGAGCAAAGGTGGTGCCAGCAGCCAGAGAAAGGAAGGCTCATTCTTGCATGACTCTTCATGCATCGGGCCTCTAGTTATGATTATATTTTTAATCAAGTACTTCTTTAAATACCAACTCCTCTGCTAGGCATTCCCTAATGATATCAATCATAAATACTACTCTTACTTTACTGAATTTTTATAGCACTTACTGCCTATAATTCTCAAATATTCCTTATATATAGTGCCTTAGGTTTTCTTCCCATGGTATGTTGTATTTAACCTCTAACGTGATTCTTAAGATCATAATAACAAGTTCTAATCTCATATTCCTCCCTTTCTTCCATAAAGATCTTAGCACCTTCTATGTTCCAAGCACTTGATGTCCGTGTTAACTATTGTACATATGAGAAAATTTAAAAAAATCTGTGGATGTCCATTGTTCTTCCTTATTAGAACTTGCAAAATGTATTTCCAAAATGCTCTATTGTGAACTATATCATTCATATAGAAATGTTTAAGAAATACATGATCAATTTTTAAAACATTAAAGTTAACAACTCTGTAAAAATCATACAAATTAACAGAACACCACCAATATCTTGGAAGCCCCTGTATGCTTCCAGGGTTGCACCTACATCCTTCATACTCAGAAGTTACCATTCTTGCCCTGACCGGTTTGGCTCAGTGGATAGGGTGTCAGCCTGCGGACTCAAGGGTCCCGGGTTCGATTCCAGTCAAGGGCATGTACCTTGGTTGCGGGCACATCCCCAGTGGCGGGTGTGCAGGAGGCAGCTGGTCGATGTTTCTCTCTCATCGATGTTTCTCTCTATCGCGCTCTCTTCCTCTCTGTAAAAAATCAATAAAATATATTTAAAAAAAAAAAAAAAAGTTACCATTCTTAAGTGGTGAAAATCACAATATTACCTTTCTAAAAAAGTTTACCACAAATGCCTATTTTTAAAAATATATTTTTCCCAATATATTTCTTCTATTGATTTTAGAGAGGAAGGGAGAAGGAGAGAGAGATAGAAACATCAATGATGAGAGAGAATCATTGATCAACTGCCTCCTGCACACCCCCCACTGGGGACCGAGCTCATAACCCAGGCATGTGCCCTTGGCCGGAATCGAACCTGGGACCCTTCAGTCCACAGGCTGACGCTCTATCCACTGAGCCAAAATATGATTTTATTAGTTTCAGAGAGGAAGGGAGAGGGAGAGATAGAAATATCAATGATGAGAATCATTGATCAACTGCCTCCTGCACACCCCCCACTGGGGACCGAGCTCATAACCCAGGCATGTGCCCTTGGCCGGAATCAAACCTGGGACCCTTCAGTCCACAGGCTGACGCTCTGTCCACTGAGCCAAAATATGATTTTATTAGTTTCAGAGAGGAAGGGAGAGGGAGAGATAGAAATATCAATGATGAGAATCATTGATCAACTGCCTCCTGTACACCCCCTACTGGGGATCTAGCCTGCAACCTGGGAATGTGCCCTGGACTGGAATTGAAGCCAGGACCCATCAGTCCACAGGCCAATGCTCTATCCACTGAACCAAACCAGTCAGTGCACCACCGATGTCTATTTAAACAACTTATTAAGTTTTATGTTTTGGAATCCTATTATTATAGCTAATTATTGCACTTTTGATATTCATCCATGTTAATGCGTGTCCTTGTAGTTCATTCATTTCCACAGTTCTGTAATATCACATTGTGTAATATATACAACTTAGTATTGATATTCATTAAATTGTTTCCAATTTGGAACTGTTACACATTACACCACCATACAGTCTTGTTCATGTACCTTAGCCCACATGTGCAGTTTCTCTTGGGAATATATCTAGGAGTGCAATTTCTGGGTTGTGGGATATGTTTATGTTCAATTTTACCAGGTAATAGCAAACTTTTTTAGTAAGTGGTTTTACTATAATATACTCCTACAGGTCAAGTATGAGAGCAGCTATTGTTCACATGCTAACAAACAGTATTATCATACTTCTGCCAATCAAATGGGTATGTAATGGTATATTGTTATGCTTTTATTTACCTTGTTTTGGTTACTAATGAAATGGTCTTTTCATATATTTATAGACTATTTGAGTTTCTTCTTTTGTGAAATGTTCATCTTTTCCTATTTTTCTACTGAGAGCTGTATATTTACCATTTATTATACAAGTACTTTTTAAAATACACACACACACACATATAGTAGTGATTTCAGAGATGAAGGGAGAGGGAGCGAGAGATAGAATATCAATGATGAGAGGGAAGCATTTATCAGTTGCCTCCTGCACGCTCCACACTGGGGACCAAACCCGCAATCCAAGCATACGCGCTGACTGGGAATCAAATTGTGGCCTCCTGGTTCATAGGTCAATGCTCAATAACTGAGCCACACCAACTAGGTTCTACAAATACTTTTATTCTGAGTACTATTCCTTAGTCATGTTGCAAATATCATCTCTCAGTTTATGACTTGTCTCTTCACTCTTACCGTGTCTTTTTGTAAACACAAATTCTATATTCTTTATTTTTTGAGCTGTGTCTTTGTCTTTACAAAATTTTGCCCTATCCTCAGGTAATAAAGATAATATATTATTTTCTAAACAAAAGCTTTGAAGTTTTGCCTTTCACATTTTGGTCTTCAACCAAGCTGGAATTAATTCTTGTATTATGCAATAATGGTTCAATTTTTTTTCTATGAAAATAACCATTACCATAACAAAAAGTTTTTGTAATACCATAAATTTCCCAATGATGTGTTTATTAACAATATGTGTCTCTGCCTTCAATTAGTATAGGTTTACATTTAGAATAAGCCTTGATAGCTGGTAAAGTAAGCTCTCACCATCTTGTTCTTTTCAAGAGTATCTAGTTGACTGCGCAGCCCAGGCTGCGACCATGGTGAGGCTGAGCACAGAGGTCAACTGAATTGGTAATGTTTCACTGGGATGCACTAATGTTTGTTATACTTAAACTCTTATTATATTTCAAAATTAGTATTTTAAAATAATTGTTTCTATGAATATTAATTAGAAAGACATTAAAAGCAAGTTGTTTAAAAATTGTCCTGCCCAGCCAATGTGGCTCAGTGTCGAACACTTACCTATGTTCTAGGAGGTCGCCAGTTCAATCCCTGGTCAGGGCCCATGCCTGGGTTTCAGGTTCGGTCCCTGGTCGGGGCATGTATGGGAGGCAACCAACTGATATTTCTCTCTCTCTCCCTCTCCCTTCCTCTCTCTCTAAAATAAAATCATATGTTTTAAAAATTGTCCTTTTAAGTATGTGAAAAATAAAAGTGAAGGAAAACCATAAAAATTTAGTAGAACCCTGGCTGGTGGCTCATTGACTGGAGCATTATCCCATATACCAAAAGGTTATGGATTCGATTCTTGGTCAAGGCACAATAAGAATCAACCAATGAATGAATAAATAAGTGGAACAATATATCAATGCCCCTCACACTCTCTCTCAAATAAAAAAAAATTTTAAAAAACACTAAAACTAACCGTTTCCACCAACAATCTTTGAAGTAGCAAAGAAAAGACTGCCATGCTGAAGATCCATCATTTCTCCCTTCAACTTGTCCTCTACGACATCAATAAGGGCGAGCTCATCAGCCAAATCCTAAAATACATTAAAGTTATGAATAAGATATTCTGGGAAATGTTCCTATTTTAGGAGAATGAGAAAAATTTTGTGTGGCTATTTTATACTCAAAAAGAGTTATATTTTTAATAGAAAAAATTATATAAAAAATGGTAGCTTTTTAATATGCCTAGAATGGGCCAGAAGTCAAGGTAAACAACAGAATGTAATAAAAATTCATTGCTTTGCCTTCATATAATTGTTAGAATTAAGTTTCTTCCACTTCAGGTAACAGTTTAAAAACAATGAAAAGTTGCCCTGGCTGTCTAACTCGGTTGGGGTATGTCCAGATACACCAAGGCTGCAGTAAGATGACATGGTCAAGGCACATTCAAGAAACAACTAATCTAAATACATAAGAGCCCAGCAACTGAATGATGGAATGACCACAATGACTGGTTGACCAGTCACTATGACGCACACTGACCACCAGGGGGCAAACACTCAAAGCAGGAGCTGCCCCCTGGTGGTCAGTGTACACCCACAGTGGGAGCACCATTTGGCTGACCATGATGAGCAGCTCTCCCACAGCCGGCTGATCCCTGCAGGCCACGCCCCCCACCAGTGCATGAATCCATGCATTAGGCCTCTATGTGTGTGTGTGTGTGTGTGTGTGTATGTATATATAGCTAATATGCAAAGTGTCCCCTCAGAATTTCAACCAGGAGTTCAATAGATCACTATGATATGCACTGACCACCAGGAGGTGGCGCAGAATGAAGACCCCAGCTGGCAGCCAGAAGGCCCCAATTGGCCCTGATCACCAGCCAAGCCTAGGGACCCTACCTGTGCATGAATTCTGTGCAGTAAGCCTCTGGTAAATGCACACATAAGTGGAACAACAAAGCGATGTCTCTGTCTCTCTCTCTTCCCTGCCCCTCCTTCCTTCCTTCCCCTCCTCTATACCTCTCTCCCTTCTTCTTTCTCTCTAAAAATCAATTTAAAAAATAAAGCTGGCCCTGACCGGTTTAGCTCAGTGGCTAGAGCATCGGCCTGTGGACTGAAAGGTCCCAGGTTTGACTCCAGTCAAGGGCATGTACCTTGGTTGCAGGCACATCCCCAGTGGGGAGTGTGCAGGAGGCAGCTGATCCATGTTTCTCTCTCATCGATGTTTCTGACTCTCTATCCTTCTTTTCTCTCTGTAAAAAATCAATAAAAATATACTTTAAAAAAAGATACTCTGGAAACAGAAAGGAAAATTAAAGAACTTCCATTTAAAAATAACTTTGTTATTTTATCAAATCGTGTACTTTCTGCTTTATAATGAGCATGTCAAACCTTTTTTTTTTTTAATTGTAAAGTGGAAGCCATTGGGAAATACAATTTTCACCCGTTACTCCTCCAGAAAGACAATTCATGGGTTGAACTGTTATAATGCAATGTTATAATGCTTCACAATGTGCCTATCAGTAAATCTGAAATAGTCTAAGAAAGGTAAGCTCCAAGTAAATGTTTCTTAAATTGTGTCAAAATCAGATGAGAGGAATATGACCGAGAGAGAAAAAAAGTCAGATGAGAGGATACATATTTGCGGTCAAGGGGTTCGCCCTGAAAATCTGAACTCATCCATCGGCAAGACCCCAAAGTGCTGGGTCTTCGGCCCCAGAGCAGGCTGATCAGGTACCTTCAATAAGATACAAATGGCGCACGCCATGCCCACCGCACCCACGCCGACCACGGTGACCTTCCGCTGGGAGGCTTTATCTTCCACAATCAGATTCTTAATCAGCTGCTCCTTGATCGTTGCCATCCTGAGAACCTGCGAGAGACGACGCGGTTAGAGCGGAACCGAACGCCCTAAGTAACGCTCACCGCTGGCGATGTACTGAGTCACACTCGACTAAGAAACGCCCTCCGGAGTCCGCGCCCAGGGGAGCCGGGGTGGATGGGAAGCCAAAGAACATCCTGGTCAAAGGTGAGGAGAGGGAGTCGGGGCTGAGGCTCCCCGGGCTTCGGGGGCCTTCCCTGCGCCAGCCACCATTTCCGCCCCTGCGCCATATACTCACAAATGCTCCGCTTGGCGCCACTCACTACAGACCCCCCCGGAAGCATAACCCACAGCCTTTCGGGATTTTTAAAAGTGGGACCCCAGAGCACACCAGCCACAGCAGCCGAGGTGCGAAGCCCGGCGGCGGTTATTCCCCGCCCGACCCACGCAAGCACGCTCCGCGTACGTCAGCACGCAAGCCCCGCCCCCGACGGCCGGCGCAGGCGCATTGGCAGATGTTGGACGTCCTCGGTGTGAGCTGGTTGCTGGGGTGCCTGCAGTTACACCCTCCTGCTGTCCACGCGAAGAATAAAGAGGCGACCTTGGAGATGTGCAGTCCAGGTTATCGGAGTGTTGTGTCGTTTCCTTCAGGCGGCCTGGGACTGGTTTTCGGGCCCTGACTTTTTGGAGACCCCGTAACCACCTGGCTCGGCGCCCCAGGCCCCCATGGGAAAGAACCCTCCTGGGAGCACCTCCTGTTTTTAGGGTGGTGCCAGCTTAAAGCAGTAAAGCGTGGACTTGGGAGTGACCAACGTGACTTTGAGGAACATACATTTTGGTGCACTAATCACACCTATACCCAGACATTCATTTGCAGGAATTTTTTTTTTGGCAGGAATTTTTTAAAATTATTATTCAGCGATGTAACTTAAGGATGGAGTGCTGAAATAATGTTTGAATTTCTCTTGCGAGAGTAGAGGGTAATCATGAAAATGAGATCGGCCGGTGTGTCTCAATAGTTGAGCATCCACCCATGTACCAAGAGGTCACTGGTTTGATTCCCAGTTAGGGCACATGCCCAGGTTGCAGGCTCAATCCCCAGTGGGGGGCGTGCAGGAGATAACCAATGAATGTTTCTTTCTCATCAGTGTTTCTCCTTCTCTTTTCCTCTTTCTCTAAAAATCAATAAAAAACGTTGTGGTTTTGGGTTTTGTTTTTAAATGAAAGATGCCCTAGCTGGACCTTCAAACTGAAAGGTCCCTGGTTTGATCCTGGTCGAAGGCACATGCCTGGGTTGCAGGCTTGATCCCCAGTGGGGGACCTGCAGGAGGCAGATGGTCAATGATTCTCATCATTGATATTTTGATTTCTTTCCCTCTCCCCCCCTCTCTGAAATCAAAGATATATATAGCCGTGTCTAGTTTTCTAAGAGTGATTTTTTTAAAATATATTTTATTGATTTTTTACAGAAAGGAAGAGAGAGGGTTAAAGAGCCAGAAACATCAATGAGAGAGAAACATTGATCAGCTGCCTCTTGGCACACCCGCCACTGGGGATGTGTCCACAACCAAGGTACATGCCCTTGACCGGAATCGAACTGGGGACCCTTCAGTCCGCAGACCGAAGCTCTATCCACTGAGCCAAACCGGTCAGGGCTCTAAGAGTGACTTTTAATTTATAACTCACTCAAAGGGACACAACCTCTGTCATTTTTTTGTCATTTGCATTTGAATCTTTTTCAAAATCTAAAGGGTAATTCATTTTCTGTATCAAAGCCCATAATTAATATAGTTCAGATCATGCAATGACTCTGCTTAAAACCCTTCAATAGCTTTCCATCACAAAAAAATATTGCCCTGGTTCATGCAGCTCGGTTGGGCGTCCTCCTGTGCACAGAAAGGTTGTGGGTTCCACCCCCTGGTAGGGTGCATGCAGAAGGCAGCCCATTGATGTTGTGCTCTCAACATCCATGTTTCTCTCCCTCTATCTCTAAAAAAATCAATTTTTAAAAAAGGAAAAAATAACCAATTTTTACAACCTATAATACATTAAAAATTTGACCTCCTCATACCTCTGCAACTTCATCTCAAGACACTCTTTATCACACTCTCCCCCCAGCTTTTCCTTGGCTGAGGACTTCTTGCTGTTCCCTATATCTGGAAAGTTCTCCCCCAGCCCTTCTCAAAGTTGATTGCTCATTTTTCGTTTTGAGCATATATGCCACTTCCTCCAGCTTTCCTTGACCAATGTGTCAACTACCACCACCTCCCTACTCCTGCTCCTCTTAGGGACTTTAACCTATTGCCAGCCCCAAGCAAGAGGTTTCTATGGTAGACAGGAGTGGCAGCTGTTAGTTCTGTACTACACTTACTTGTGTGTTTCCACAGCAACTCCCTGCCTTTGAACCTCACTTACCATGAGGCGGAGAGGGAGACACTGCTGGCCTAGATGACTTCAAATCTAAGCTCTACATCTGCTTCATACCCCTAAGGAGTTATCATCTGGTAGTGACTAAACTCCTGTTTGACTGAAGAAAAGCTCTTTATTCATACCTGCCCAAGTTCTAGAGGCATTGGCAGGAGCTAGACATCCGTTCTGCCTGACTGGGTTCTCTGGTGGCCATGAGCCAAGCTAACTAACTTCCCATTTTAATTTGTGGCAATGTAACTACAAGAGAGCCAAATATGCAAGATTTTTGCATATTCCCACATTTCCCAAAGTATAGTAGGCACTTAGCAAAGGATTAGAAAAAACATGGCTTTGAAGTCTTGATAGTTTTATTTTCTCAACATAGGTTTCAGTGGGGGGAAAAAACCTACACACAGAGAGAGATATATAGGCATATCTATCTATATAAAGGAGGGCCATGTTGTGACCATTCCATTTCTTCCCCCCACTAACAGGCAGTTTGCATGAGATGGTTGCTAAAACCTGCGTAATCCACTTCACAAGGCATTAAAACTAAAATGAGACCATATTCCATTAAAAAGACTCAGAGCTCCCTGCAGAGCTGGCCTATTCCTTGCCTGGGGCAGAAAGATACAGTGTGTACCTGGAATACTTCCTGTGCTAGAAAGCAAGGAAGCTTAACAAGATTAAATCTGAAAAATCTATAAAAGTTTAACAAGTCTCTCTTAAGCATTATTTTTCAGTCATGTTGGTGTTGACTAATTTATTGTATCAAACAATTTGATACTACGAAATATAAAAAAATTTTTTTAAAGATTGAAGGTGCTTAACTTAAAAGGCTGTAGGGTTACATTCACTTCTCTTTTTTCCAGTGAATTGAAAAGTCCCAAGATTAGGTAGTGGTGAGAGTGCACAACCATGTGGATCCACAAAATCCTACACTTCAAGAGTAAATCTTATGGTAAGTTATAGCTTAAGGTTGTTTTTTAGAGTCTATAGGAAAACAAATTAATTGACAAGACAACATAAGTCAGTACTGTCATTTTACATTTAAGACACATTTTAAAAAGTGTAATTATTTTCCTTAACTAGCTCTCAGAAAGAAAACTTTGGGGAAAAATTCTAGAAAAGGGATGAAAATAAAGTAGCTCTGGAAGTACAGTTTTTAGGTCATAGTTCTGGATAAGGGTCATAGTTCTGCACTATTTTATTTAAAATTATTAGAAATAGTAGTCCTGCCCAGCCAGAGTGGTTCAGTGGTTGAACAGCGACCTTTGAACCAGATCACGGTTTAATTACCAGTCAGGGCACATGCCTGGGTTGCAGACTCAACCCCCAGTGAGGGACGTGCAAGAGGCAGCCGATCAATGATTCTGTCATCATTGATGTTTCTCTCTCCCTCTCCCTTCCTGTCTGAAATTAATAAAAAATAAAAAAAACATTAGTCCCTCCACTTATCCATGGTTTTGCTTTCCATGGTTACCCATAGTCAAATGCAGTCTAAAAATATTAATTGGAATATTCCAGACTTATTCCAAAACTTATTCAAGTTTTAAATTACACACCATCCTGAGTAGCATGATGAAATCTTGTGTAATCCCACTTCATCCTGCCTGAGTCATGAATCATCCCTTTGTCCAGATTATCCACTGTTAGTCATTTAGCAGCCATCTCAGTTATTAGCTCAGCTATTATATCGCAGTGATGTATAAGTAACTCTTATTTGACCTAATGCCACATTCATAACTTTGTCTTGGTTATAATTGTTCTATTTTTTTTTTATCTTTATTGTTCAGACTAGGGGCCCGGTGCACAAAAATTTGTGCACTCGGGGTGGAGGGAGTCCCTCAGCCTGGCCTGTGCTCTCTCACAGTCTGGGACCCCTCAGTGGATGTCCTATGATGGCCCCAGTCTGCCAGGCGCCTTTTGTGTGTGTGTGTGTCACCACTGGGGACCTGCCCCCAGCCGCATCTGAGGCTCGGAGCAGTCCTCCTGTGTGTGTCTACCTGCTGGGGACCTGCCCCCAGGCACACCGTCAAGGCTTGGAGCAGGC
>PVJC01039352.1:0-16311 GCA_004026665.1 Murina feae | reverse complement strand
AGAGAGAGAGAGAGAGAGAGAGAGAGAGGTGAGCCATGTAATAAATATAAATATATCTGTGTGCACAGCACTTGGAAGAAAATGTCAAGGACAACTTCACCTCTAAATAATACTTTTCTACCTGTTCCCTGTCCCTGTGATTTCTACTTTTACTGCCTCTGAGGGTTAACGGCATGTCCCCAGGTTATTGTCCCTTGCTTTGTTCTCAAATAACCAATGGACACAAAACACTGGGGGGTAGGGGAGGCGGGGGGGGGGGGGGGGCAGGGGGGAAAAGAGATATATGTACTAATTTTTGTAAAGCTTTATGTAATAATAATTTTTAAAAAATTAAATGAATAAAAAAAGAAAAAAAAGCAGAAATCCACTTGTGCATGAATACAAAACAAAATGTTCACACACACACAAAAAAAATTGCCTCACAAGTTTAATCTTCACCTCTCTCACTCTTCAAGAAAAGGAGTCATTTCAACATTTCAAACTGTATTCCCTACAACTCAGCTCGTCACTGGAAGCATAATTAATAGGATGCAGAATCAAATTAGATAGAGTTACGTGAATTTTTGTATTTGCTCAAATAGCTTTTGTGATTGAAACTATAAATCCAAAGTGGCCACCCCTCGCCATGTATACATTCTTTCACAGTCTTTGCTCAGAGGGCACCCAGAGGTCCATGTGAAGGAATGGAGGTCCTGAGGCCACAATGTGATTTTTGTTGTTGGCCGTGACTCTGGAAGTCAGGAATGTTCAGGCAATACACACGCCAGCGTTCCAGGCCTACACATTCTGGTCT
The DNA here is from genome assembly GCA_004026665.1 of Murina feae. NCBI lineage: Eukaryota > Metazoa > Chordata > Mammalia > Chiroptera > Vespertilionidae > Murina > Murina feae. The sequence goes on along the minus strand of PVJC01039352.1, from coordinate 15,518 downwards.
GGTTTCAGCATGCTGACTCTATCAATGGATGCTTGAACTAGGACCCATTTTCCTTTTTTTAATGCAGTTGCCTTAGGCTGACGTTTTCTTTGCTCTTCCCACCAGAACCTGTGCGGCTTCAGCCCCAGCGTGTATACACCAAATTATGCTGTGCACCCCGAGCTCTAGGACTTCCTGCACTGTGACCACCTGAGTGTCCAGGGTGGTGTCTGGGCCTTTGTTTTCTCTTAGAGGACAGGTGCAAAGGCCCAGGAGAGGAAAAGCAAGATGGGAGGTTTTAGTGTTTCAAAAAGAGGGAGTCCTGGCTGGTTCAGCACAGTGGCTACTGTCAGCCTGTGGACTGAAAGATCCTGGGCTAGATTCCAGTCAAGGGCAAGTACTTGATCCCTGGCCCTGGTCAGGGCAGGTTTGGGAGGCAACCAATCAACGTGTCTCTCTCACATCGATGTTTCTCTCTCTGTTTCTCCTACTCCCTTCCACTCTCTCTCTAAAAATCAATGGAAAAAATCCTCGAGTGAGGATTTAAAGAGAGAGAGAAAGAGAGAGAGAGAGAGAGAGAGAGAGAGAGAGAGGTGAGTCATGTAATAAATATAAATATTCCCGTGTGCTCAGTGCTTGGGAGAAAATCTACGTGTCAGTTTTCAGCACAAACTGTCCAGTTTATGCAAAGGAGCTGAGCTTTATGCCTGTCCAGGAAGTCAGGACTAGCTGATGACTTCATATTGAAATCATGCAAGACCCATGAGCTCATGAGCTGGGAGATGAAACCGGATGAGATGCAGATGGCGCCGAGTGAACTTGCAGTCAGTCTGTGCAAGATCCTTCCCACCCGAAGAGGCAGACGTGGCTAAGAGTGGGCTACTGGGGTTTGGAGACTTCCTTGCAGTGACTTGCAGTGAAATGAAACTACTTGGTGTCAGCCAAGGCCTGAGAGACTCCCAGGGGAACCGGAGAAGAACTTGGAAGCCCAGGGACGCATTCTGTTGGCTCTGTGCTATCTCTGGCCTCAGTGAGTGCTGTTCTCAGTACTTCCCAGGTTCACCATGGCCATGCCTACTGGATTGTCCTTCCTGCCCTCTATGCATGTGCATTCTCGTCGTGTACAATCCCAGTGACCATCTTCAAATGGCTTTCGCAGGGCTGTGCTGCGTCAGCCTTGACATGCTTGTATCTGGTCAATCTGAGATAGGCCCTGGGTGCTGCTGGGCCTGCTCCGGGCTCCCAGAAGCCCAGGTGGTGGGGGAGGGTGGGGGGTAGTGTTGGCATTGGGGCCTGGCTTTGGTGGCACCAAGAAGCACTGAGAGACGTTCTCAGGAACAACACCTAGCCAGGCCAGGCAGATGGAGGGAGCAGAGGTGTTGATCTGAAGGACGAATCATGGGTTGAATCCAGGTTCAGGACCAAAGCTGAGAAACTGGTATCCCCAAAGGGGGCGAGTTCAAGGGAGCAAGAAGGCCCCAGAACGTAGCAAAGGAGCCTTTCCTGATACCAGAACCTGGTCATGGAGGGAGGCTAAGTGCTTCCTATAGGTCAGTTATGTAGAACAGAATCCATTCTAGTTGTTTCATGCAGAAGTGACTTATTTCAGGGACTCATGTGGCTTGTAGAATCATGGAGGGGGTTCAAGAAGCAGGCTCAAACTTAAGGACTCGGGCAAGTCCCTAAGTGACACCAAAGAACCAGGCCACTAAGGGAGCCGTGGTTGCTTCTGCATTTGGAGGCTGTTTTTGAAATTAGGGACCTGGCTACAGAGCATCTAGCCCTTGCCAAGATCAGGAGGCCACGCCGACCAAGGGCCCACTACCACCTGGACCCTCCCTGGGCCAGCTGCAATCAGCACCACTAAATGAATACACAGCACCTGCTCGGACACTGAGGAGGCCAGCGATGGAAGGCTAAGGCCTCTGCTCCCACCACCACAGGACAGCAGATGCCCCATGAGCAGCTGGACCACAGAAGCAGCACAAACAGTGGACTCAGGGAAGCCTTATTTTGACTGGTCCTACCTGGATAACAAGTGCAGGGCGCTGCCCCGAAGTATAGACGGAGGGCCGCTTGCCAGATATCTTAAGTGCTGAAAGTTACAATCAAGCTGTGAATTTAATCTGCTCTCACTTCTATGCGTCATCTGCAAGAAGAGGATAACCAGGCTCATCTGCCCACCTCACAGGGTTATGCGGGGGGGGGGAAGGGGGTGCGAATGAGATCATGTTTGTAAAAACACCGTCCGTTGGGAGTGTTGCCTGAGTACAAGGGGTTGGTTATGAGCAGGTATTTGGCCAGTTTGTACTTGACGAGGAGGAAGAGGCACGTCAGTGAGAGTTCTGGCCTGCCTCTGCCTGCGTCATCCCAGCCTGACTCTGCATCCGCCTTCAGTTTCAGCGAGCCTGGTCAGGCAGAAAGAACTGGTATCTAATGCAAGATGCTGTCTCATTTACTGACTGCATGGTTTAGGTCAGGTTTCATAGCCCCTGTGAGCTGCCGTTTCTTCATATGTAACATGGAAATTGGATAAATACTGGCCTGTGTCTCAAATGTCTCTATGGCGGTTGTATGGCTTGAAGACAATACACAGGAAAGTGCTGGGGAAACTCAAAGTGTGAATGGTTATGGTCCTTTACTATGATCTGAGCCAAATGAATCCTCATCTTACAAATTCTCTGCCCTGCCTCACCCCCCTCCCCTCCAGGAGCCCTACCTAAGGTGACCAGACGTCCTGCTTTTGGCGGGACAGTCCCGATTTTTAACAAATTGTCCTGCGTCCCGTGGCATTTTAAAAAAGTCCCGATTACTCTTTGTAATACTTTAAGTAATAATAGAAAAAAAGAAAGAAAAAGAAAAGACCCCCCCCCCCATCAATGGTGTACCGCTTTTAATCTGGTCACCTTACTACACAGCCTCCATATTCTCGTCCTATCCTTGGTTTAAATTGGGCCATAGCCTCCATGAGCTCAGTCAGTATCAATGCAGGAGTGCCAACGGCAAAGTCAGGATTGGGCCAGAATTGGAGGTCGGGAGAACATAAAATGGAAGTTAAAGGTGAGTCTACAAAACAGAGGTGGATTGGGGCTGTGACCTGGGTTGAGTAGAGGAGATACTGGAAAAGTCCAAGGTCAGACCTCAAACCCACAAGGAGAAAGGGGAGAGTTGCAGAGTCGGTGGAGCACATATGAGGTCAGAGACAGCCAACATTAGTAAACCGGTTGGCCCCAAGTCACCAGTCCTAGAAGTTGCCCAAGCTCTGCCTCCAATTCTTAGAACAGCTCTGGGTCTTTGAACTAAGAACTAAGTGTGCTAGGGGCCTGGGGTTCTCAGGCTGCTATGAAATACACACATCCACATACACACACACACACACACACACACACACACACTCATACCCTAATCCATTTATCCTCTCCACTCTCCATACATTCCTGGTTTACAACCCTGCTGACCTTAAGTGAAGAGAATAGAGCAGCTTGATCAAGGCTTTCTGTGTTAGTTTCCTAAGGCTGCAATAACCGAGTACCACAAACTGGGTGGCTTAACCAACAGAAATGTATTGTCTCACAATTCCGGAGGCTGGAAGTTCAAGATCAAGGTGTTAGAAGGGTTGGTTCCTTCAGAGGCTGTGAGATAGAATTTGTTTCATGCCCTTCTTCTAGCTTCTGGTAGCTTGCTGGCAATCCTTGGCATTCCTTGGCTGGTAGATGCATCACCCCGACCCCTGCCAAATCTTGGGTCCAAATTTCTCCTTTTTATAAAGATTCAATCATATTGGATTAGGGCTTACCCTGATTACCTTGTCTTAACTTGAACATCTGGAAAGACCCTATTTCCAAGTAAGGTCATTTCCTGAGGTACTGGGGATTAGGGCTTCAATTTTGGGAGACACAACTTAACCAATAACATTCCTTGATTCTCCGATGACATTCAAATGAGGTGGTTGACTGAAGATGAGGCCTGAGGTAGAATAAAATAACATGTAATCTGCTTTTGCTCAATTAGCAACTAGAGGAACAGTTATGCTAGATAGACTATTTCCTCATATTTTGTTGGGAGAGGGGGGAAGGGCTTTTAGTGCTTCATTTTCAGAGCTTTGAACACTCCTGGCATGGAATAGATGCTCAATAAATATTTGTTGAATTAGTAAAGAAGGAAGGAAACAACTCATACCAGCAGCCTTTTGTAACGTATATACTCTGGTATCTAAGACTTTGCCTATCTGGAGAAAGGACACACTGGCTGACTGTTGAGTTTACCATCACATTCTTCCATGTGGTGCACTCGGCCTTCTCACCAAGAGCCGAGTGCTACTAGGAGTACAATAAAGAGTTCAGGTGGTGAGTCTCGGACGGCTGGGCTCTTCCCTAGCCCCATGTCCCTTATTACTCCCAGGGGATCTCTACCCACCCCTGTCACCACAGCGCCTCGTTCTAAAGTGAGTCTTGAGACTTGAACTGAGGTTTACATTTCTAAGCTGTCACACAGTCCTTTTTCCTACCAAAGCTTATTTTTCCTGCATCTCACTCATTTATCAGCATCAGCGTGGGAAGCACTCAGTGGTGGGTCATTGAGTTCCACCTCTTTCTGGACAAGTGAGGGATGGCTGGTTAGAGGGTGAAGTGATTTGACTGAGGCCACACAGCCAGGGCTCCTGATTTCTGGTCTATGGCTCTTCCTTTAGCTGTTGGTTGACTATTAGCAAATAGTTTGTAAATGCAGGAATCCTTTAGAACATAGGAGAATGCTGTAATCTAGTTCAAATACTTAGGTGGCCCCAGAGCGAGACCAAGAGTAGAGACTTGGGGGCATGGGGCTGGTTTCACGTCTCAGCCTAAAGCTCTGCCACTTGGCTGGCTGTTTGTTCCTCCTCCCGGGAAGGCTGTCTTTCCATCTTCACATCAACTCTCCCATCATTCAAAGACAAGAGAGTCCTTGTGGAAAGCCAGGTTGTGCCAATTCTGACCTCACACTGAGCTGCCCTTTCTTATTCCCAATCCCTCCTTGCCCCAGGAGTGTCATGGGGGCTGAACAATTGCTCCAGTCTACAGGTAGGTGAGCTCATTGCCTGTTTCACGTGCTTTGTTTGTACAATGGCCAGGCCAAGTGAAGGACAGGGTGTGGCCTAGCAGTCACCCTTAGAGGCGTGTACAGTTTACAATATCCTGGGAGAAGGCTGATGGGAGCTCCAACAGCCACCTGTGCCACCCAACCAGCCCCACTGATGCTGTTGAGGGGGCCTCTCATGGTTTGCTGTCTGCCCGGTTTACTTGCCACGGCGCCTTATCCGAAAGGCTCGGTGTGCATTTGTAAAGCCTAAACTGCCATGAAGCCACTGAGTTGATCAGTAAAAACCAACCGACCAGCCAAACTGATGGGGAAGGGCGAACGTTCCCTTTATGATTACCAGATTCAACAAATAGAAATACAGGACATCCGGTTAAATTCAAATATCAGGTAAACGATAATAACTTTTTTAGTAAAAGTATATCCTGTGCTATATTTGGCTAAAATTATTGGATGTTTATTTGTATCTGAAATTCACATTTCCCCGGGGGCTCCTGTGTTTTCTCTGACAGCCGCAGTTCCTGTGGAATTAATTCCATGGTCAGGGGACCCTTGGAAATGCACCGTGGATCTTCACTCTGGGAATGAAGCCCAGGACCCTTCCAGTCCTGATGTCAGCAACTCGGCTCATAGTGCCGGGCCTGAGCTTTGGGGAGCCACAGGCAGGGCGTGTGTGCTGCGTGCTCCTGGGAGTGCCCTGGGACGACAGGTAGGTGCAGAGCCAGCTCCTGGGAAAGACTCACGCAACTGAAGTAAGTCAGCACATTTGTATGTGGGCGCTGCAGCTACAGAGAGCTTCCTAGAACCTTCGAGTTTGATTCCTCCACATCCCCGAGTAGGGCCAGGCGCGTGTTATCGACCACCTGCACTTAAGATGGGTAAACACTCAGGTGACATTGCTGAGTCAGTGCCTGGCAAGCAGAGACCTGAGTGGCATCCTGGCTGCCAGGCTCTGAGACCAATTGCATCTTTCCTGTTCTTATTGGAAAATACTGCTTTATTATTACAGTTGAATATGTTTTCCCAAAAGCCATTGCGTTATATTTTTTTCTATCTATAACAGCATATTAGATTATTGCAGCAAACTTGAAAAGCACAGGTGAAAAAGGAAGAGGAATCAGCCAAGGAAGCAATTCCATGACTGTGTGAGGGCTGCTGCTGACGTGTCCGTGTGTGGCCTTCCGTTCTTCACGTGTATATTGACGTGTTATATTTCAGTCATCGTGGGCTGCTATAACAAAATGCTAAAGGAAGATGTTGGAAAGCTTGTTTTTAAGCCTACCAAACAAGAAAACCACAGACAATTGTTTCAGACCCATGACCTCTGCTTCACCTCTGTTCTTTCTGGAAGAAATATTCTCCTGGGACATCATTTCTACTCATTGCTAAGGCTGAAGTAGTGTCAAGTTCCTGAGGAGAAAAATATAGGAGCCCCAAGAGTAAATTCCTAAACCCGGGACCTCAACAACAGGAACTGCTTTGGGCCGCGATTTTGAACAGCCATAATGAGAACTGACAAATTGCACAGAATAGTGAAATGTATCCAAAGCAGAATCTGAATTTGGAATTCACTAGTGCTGGGGGATTGAGGAAGCACACCATAAACCTAATTACTCTAGACATGTGGCTGCCACCTAGCGGCAGGCGTGAACTCTACTCGGGGGTGGAGGAATTCCGCAGTTCACCTTGCCCAATGGCAAGCACCATTCTTTGCTAGTGCTGACCTCAATTCAAAATCTTTCCCTAGGGGAAGGGCAGGGGGGAAAAAAGAGATATATGTACTAATCTTTGTAATACTTTATGTAATAAAAATGGGGAAAAAATCTTTCCCATTTCTCTGTTATAGTACCTCCCCTTAGCTCTGCCTTTTAATCAATACGAGGTCACCCATTTACTCTTCCCAATGCCAAACATTTTCCTTCACTTTTCCATGCCACTCGCGAATCCAAGAGAGCCCAAGCTTGCTGTGTATCCCAATGATTTGCACTCTGTCTCTCTCTGTTTCGTGGCACGGGATGCAAGGTCTCCTTTGGAGAGAAGCCGCTGGAAGACAGCTGAGGACAGCAGCATGGCCATTACTTAATGATGGGATTAATGAACTAAGTGTCTCTACATTACTATTTCAAGGTTCGCAAATAATAATGCTGATAATAGCAGCGGTTTGTGGTAAGAATCTATGAAAACTATTATGTATGTTTAATATTTTCAATACATATATATGATATGGGGGAAAGCAAAATGGCCAACAGATAGTTGAGTTGATACAAAACAAATATAAGGACAAAATGACAAGACAGTGGTGAAGCGACATGGCATAAGTCAACATGAAAACTGCTCATTGAAATGTTTAAAGATTGGCCCAGTGTCCAATCCTTTCGGCAGGCCATGGGACTGTCTCTTGGGACATACCCTCATCGACGTTGAGTATGAACAGATTTTTTGAGTCTTGACATGTGAAACATGGCAACTATGATTAGCTGGCATTTATTCCACTCCTATTACAATGCAACATTTTTATCTTTTATTTTCCATATGTCATTGATCTTACATGTGTAAATTATTCATGTCTGTCCTCTGACAGCTGTCTGCACACGTTTAGAAGAAACAGATTTCAATCTAATTAAAATAAAGAACAGAAATAATAGGAGCTCTGTGTCCTGGAAGCAATGACTACTAAAATATGACCTTCACAAGAGGGAAATTGAGGAAAAGGCTCTCCTGAAAAGCAAAAATGAAAGTAAAGATTGTGTGCTTGTCTATAAAGTCTGCATTGTTCTGCGTGCACGCACACACGTGCGCACACACATGCACCCACATACAAACAGACACCGATGACGCACATGCAGCTCGTCTAGGTCAGTGTTCTGACGGGACTCACAGGCGCAGTGACTGATACACTCAGGAAGCAGCTGTCTGACACTGGGCTGCATCAGGTCCATTTCCTGTCCCTGACATTTTCACGATAACCCCAGAACTTCTGGAAAACACAAAGGACCATGTTGACTTTCATACTTTATCATCAGTGGCCTTAGAAAATGTGCTCCAAAGCGTGTCACCCAAACTGGCTCTGAACCTGGTCTCTAATCCAGCATCACCTCAGCGACCTCAGGGATCCTCATAGAAAGCACTCGGCCCAGACACCTACAATACCAGAAGTGCCTCCCCAGACGCCTGGAACAACGGCCATAAACAGTCCGCCTCACCACCTTGCATGTGTTTACTGTTTTCAAAGAGGTTTAACAGGACACAGGAGCCCAATCACATACATTCCTTTGCTATTTTAGGAGGCCTGGCCACGATGGTCTTATTTATTTCTCTAGCCCATTCCTCCATAGACACAAAGTGCCTGGCTGAGAGCTGAGTCAGTGTTTGCCAAGTTGAATGAACCTCAAACACTGGCAGAAAGAGAAAAGCTGGCAAGTTGAACACACTCTCTGATTTCTTCTCTCTGATGAAATCACTTTGAAAAGAGAAGGGAGGACACCCCGTCTCGTGAACCAGGTCCATCCAGGGCAAAGTCTGCAGGAACTGACGGGTGCTTCTGTGAGGCAATGACTAACCTTGGGTGGGGGTCATGCCTGCAAGGGTGACAATGGGGACTTCTGAGGCTCTGCTCATGCGCTTTGCTGGTTCCAGGGGCTGGTTAGATGTGTGTGTTCTGTTTGGGAAAGTTTATAGCTGTACACTTATGTGCGTTTTTCTGTATATGTATTAGACATAAAGAAGTTTAGAGAAAAGCAATTCTTTATAGACAATCCAACCTCAACTAATAGACCGTCTGAAGCTAATAACAGTTGTGTTTACCCTTGAACATGAATTTATTGCGAGTCTGGGCTTTGGACCAGATATCCTGGCCCTGCCCCTCACTCACTGGGAGATCTTGGCTGCATTATGTAATATCTCCAAGATTCTGTTCCCTCATCCATGAAGCAGGCAATTAATGCCAACATAATTGAGGTGTTGAGAAGACCAAGCAAGACCGTTCTCGCCCAAGACCTGGCACCTGGCCGGCTCTCAGCAAACAACTGCAGTCCTCTTGTAATTGTTGTGATGTACACAGATCTCAGATTCAAGTGTTCAGAACATTCGACTCTTCAGCTGTACCCGGCCTTATTTTTTGAAAAAAAATCCTCATTCCACTGGGCAGCAGAAACTTACTCTGTCCTTTCAGATTTCCTATGCTCATCCAAAATTCAGGTGACTCAGGTACACTTTCCCAAATTCTATCTGCTCTACTGTTCCTGCTCCATCTTATGTCGGGTGGCCGTCCACAGATCTTACCCACCAGGCTCCTAAGAGTTCTCTCAGCGACCCCTGGGCTCCTCTGGGGACCACGCGGCTGCTGTGCGGCTCCTCGCCAGGTGATTATGCAACGTGAAGCTGTTCCAGGCTGCCTGGAAGTGCTAAAGGTGTGTGCGTACTTTCTGCCCTGGGATTGCCACCACCAGCACCACATCTGGGAAAGTGGCTCATCTTCCCCCAACCCTGCCCCTGCTCACCTGCCTCAGCCCGTGGAAGGGTCAGGACAAAGGAATCCCTGTGTGAGCAGAATGACTCAGCTGGTGTAACGCAGAGACTCCGAAAACCAGAGAGAAGTTTATTTCTCTCTCATGTGGTCGCCTAGCTTGCCACACTGGTGGGCAACCTGCTGACCACCTGCACGTACAAACTCTGGTGACTGGGACATTATGAATATATATATCTGGCCTTGTACTTTTAAAAAATATATGTTTTTATTAATTTCAGAGGGGAGAGAGAGAGAGAGAGAGAGAGATATGGATGAGCTGCCTCCTGCATGCCCTGTACTGGGTACCGAGCCTGAAACCTGGGCATGTGCCCTGAGAATTGAGCTGGTGACCTCCTGGTGCAGGGAATGACACTCAACCAACTGAGCCACACCAGCCAGGATGGAAGTGTTTTTTTTAAGTTGTGAGTACCAAATAAAACTCCTGAGTAATGCTTGAAAATACAGGTGTGGGCAAAAGAAGGTTTTCAAGTTGTGAGTACATGAAACACAGAGGTAATCTTGTATTATTATTATTATTATTATTATTATCATCATCATTATTTATTGTACTATTTCTGTGTATTACAACTGTCAACTTACTTTTTCCCACCCATGGATATAACTCAGTCCTTACAATCATATAGGATCTTTTATTTATTGTGTTTTGATTATATCTGCTTATGGTTTCTCAAAGGACAGTATGTGAGATGACACTAGGAATTACACAGAGGGAGGTTTAAAGTTTTTAACGGCTATGTGACTATTTTATTGCAAAAAATATGATGTGTGCTAATTCAAGGCGAATATTAGGGAAGTAGAATAGGTAGCATGTGTACATTGTAAAAATTGTAAAAATTATACTTGGGTGACTCACAGTGGATAAATACCACCTGGTTGACCTTCTTCAGTGAGACACGTAGTCTGTGGTGGGATGATGTCACCTGCTTTGCAGAAGGGAAACCTGGAGCTTGCACATATGAACATGGTGCTCTTCCCACCAACCAAGCTTCGTGCAATTCAAGACATCTGCCCGAAACTCCGCTCTTCAATTCCCAGTAAACATACTATCAGATCCAAGGGTTGGACACAAGCCCCCTGTAGTTGTATGTTTTACTTTCCGTCCACCTAAACAAATCTGAAGACTTCTTGGTTCATACAGGACAGCAGCAGAAGGCTTTATTTCAGTGGCTGAGGTCAGCATTACGACTTAGTTTTTCTTAGGCTCCTCTTGTTGTTGCCGTTTAGGGCTAGAGCTGCCAGCTCTTCTTTCTTCACCTGAATCTTGTCGCTCTGATGACTTTTAAGTGAAGAGACAAGTCACTAGACCTAGAGACTCTTTCTAGAGGGTCATTTGTGGGAGAGGAAGTGTATTCATTTTCTATTGCTGCCATAACAAATGACCACACACCCAATCACTGACAAGAATATTAACCTACCCCTAGCTGGTTTGGCTCAGTGGATAGAGCGTCGGTCTGCCGACTGAGGGGGTCTCAGGTTCGATTCTGGTCAAGGGCATGTACCTTGGTTGTGGGCACATCCCCAGTGGGGGTTGTGCAGGAGGCAGCTGATCAATGTCTCTCTCTCATCGATGTTTCTAACTCTCTATCCCTCTCCTTTCCTCTCTGTAAAAAATCAATAAAAATATATTTAAAAAAAAGAAAAGAATATTAACCTATTATCTTACAGCTCTGTTAATTTATTATCTTACAGAAGTCTAGACACAGCCTGGCTCAGATGGCCTTCTGCTTAAAGTCTCACCAGGCTGAGGTGGAGGCATTGGGAGGTGTTTATTTCTTTGGAGGTGAACCCATCTTTACACTCATTCTGTTGATGACAGAATTTAAACTCCACGCAGGCGTAGGACTGAGGTCCCTGTTTCCTCGCTGACTGCTGACTGGGGAGCAGCTTCTAGAATGTGCCCACATTCCTTGGCCCCCTTCATGCTCCAGCTGGCATTGCTCTGAACCTCTTTGACCTCCGCTTCTGCCTCATCTATGCTCTCACTAGAGAAATGTCTCAACTTTTAAGGGTTCATATGATTAGATTGGTTGCACCCACATCAATCAAAATAATATCCCCAGATTAAGGCTGGCTTTCATCTTAATTATATCTGTAAAGACTATTGACAACAGTAACTAGATTAGTGTTTAATTGAACAACCAGGGGACAGATACCTTGGGGAACATCTTTAAAATTCTGCCTACCACAAGGAATACCTATGAGTTAAAAAGGCTGGTTAGTTGCCTCACATACACCAAAGATTAGAGGTGAAGGATAATCAGAATAAATATCCCCATTTAAACAGAGGAAGACTGTCAGGCACATAGCAGTTACTGGTCCATAGCAATTCTGAAACTGCCTGGGCAAATGTTGCTAGGTCTCCCCACTCTGGACATAGGCAATGTTTCTTGTATAGACCCCAGTTCTTCTCTCTGAAAGTAGTTCCCAAGTCTATTTCCACCCTCCCAGGGCTCTGGACCCTGATATGTGAGTGCTATCTCTTCTCATCATTTGCTGGCCTGTATCGGAAGAGGGCAAATAGGTCAGGTCTGGGAGCTGAGAGGCTTTCCCTATCTGCTTCCTTCCTACAGAATGTTGGGGGCCCCAAAATCTTCTTTCATTTCGAGTCATCTCAGTCTTTTGCTAGTTCAGGCTTCAAGGACTTTTGTCAAGAGGCAAGAAACCTCTGTGGGTTTTGGAATGAATAGGGTTTTTATATTTGATTTCATTCTGTCCCATGTGCCAAAAGTCACACCCGTAATTCTTTCAAGCTATGTTCCTCTCTCCAGACAGAATTACTGCTAATTTGGGCATACCAGGCTGCTGTGGGGACATGCCCGTGAGCTTCCCAGGAGCCCTTTGCCAGGCAGTGTGAACTGCTTAGGTGGGCATGCTGCTGGGAGGCAACCTCTCAAGTTCTCGTTATGAATGCAGCCCTCGGAAGGAATTGCCTGGAGCCTGTTGCTGGTGTCGTGTGGTTCTGCTCTCCCGCAAGAGTCAGCAGTGACCACTCATTCAGAGCAGCTTGAGAAGCAAGGGAGGGTCCTGCTACCTGCTGGCCATCAGTCCCATAAATGCTCATCCTTTCTCACTGCATCAAGCCTCCTGGCCAGGGCCTGCCTCTTCCTTCACTCTCTTGCAGGCTGTCACTTGAGTTCAGAAAGTCTTGCCAATTGGCCAGTGGGAGACCCCAGGGGGAGCCGTCTGTCACCAAGCACATGCCTTCATGACCACTGTCACCTACAAATAGTTGTCAGAACCAAAGCAAGTGCATGCATCCAAGAGAACCTGGGAAGCGGTGTCGGACCCTCTCTCACAGGAGGCTCCAGGTTCTCTGGGTCAAGGAGTCCCAGCGACTGCCCTTATTGTATGATTTGCCTGGTGTCTGCTAGGTGCCTGGCGAAAGCTCTGGTTTTCGCGGGCGGCTAAGGCTGCCAGGTGATTGGTGTATCTGAAAGCCCTTTCCTACTGGGAGTGGCCGTTGCCTCCACAGCTCACTTCATGCTGAACTCTGAACTTAGTTTCTCAGTGTGAACTTTATTATAAAGTACAGGATTAACCCTGAGAATAGGGATGAATTACTCCTAAGCACCACATCTATAACCTGGTCAGCTCCTGCTTGATGAATGCTCATAGAAAGCGGAGAGTGTTGGCCTGCCCGCACCTCTGGTAACAGACTAGGTGGAGGGAGAGTGGGAATATGTGCTGGACTCTACAGAGGAGGGACGTAGCTAGGTCTATGTTTACAGACAGGATGCTGAGGACAGTGGGATGGGGTTGAGCAGAAGAGCAAGTCTCTAAGGCTCTTATAGGAAACAGCACGGCAGGCAAGAAAGAACTTTCTACAGGGCGAGCTCTGCTGGGACCACACCGGGCCCTGAACGCTCTGCACTCTATGTGCACTGTGCAGTCTTCATTTCTGGAAAAACTGGTGTGTGATTGTCTACACTCCATGCAGACTTTGATCATCAGTGGACTTCAATGCAAGGCCTAACTCTATCATTGATTCATCTAGAGCCATAGGTCACTTTAATCTCATAGAACCCCCTCTCTTTACTATTTTTATCATTTAAAAAAATAATTTCTTCCAATACAGTAGAGAAGGCTTTTTCCCTGTCACAGCTGGTAGTGTATGATGTTACTCTTTAAATGTCCACAAGGTGGCAGCAGAGGATCATTTTTGGCACAGGATTTGGCTGTCAGAGTCCTTTGAGGTACAGTGCCATGTCATCCTATCTAATAAAAAAGTAATATCCAAATTGACCATCACAAGATGGCTTCCCCCATGTGGTCAAAGATGGCCTGCACAAGATGGCCAGCAGGGGAGGGCAGTTAGGAGGGACCCAGGCCTGTGAGAAGAGAAGTTGCAGGGGAGGCGGACCCAGGCCTGCAGGGGAGGGCACTTAGGGGGACCCAGGCATGCAGGGGAGGACAATTGGGGGGGACCATCCTGGTGGGGCAAGGGCAGTTAGGGGCAATCAAGCCAGCACAGGAGCAGTTAGGCTTTCATCAGGCTGGCAGGGGAATGGTTAGGGGCAATCGGCAGGTGAGGGGTCCAGAGCCAGCAGTCCTGCATTGTGAAAGGAATGTCTGACTACCCATTTAGGCATGATCAGTCGGACATCCCTCAATGGGTCACAGATTCGAAAGGGTGCAGGTTGGGCTGAGGTAAAAAGCGTGACTATAAATAAAGAGCACTTTAGATCAATAACTTCATTTTATTAGGAAGATCCAAATTCACAAGCACTTCATCACATGAAATCAAGGAACACAGAACAGAGCTACAGGGGGAACTAGACAATTTTATAATCATAATAAATTTATAATCATAATACATTTAACACACCTTTCTCACTCAGAGACAGAGCATACCTCTTTCAGAACCAACAGCCTCCCACAAAGACCTCAGTAAAGATGTAAAAAACTTTAACAACCTGAGTAGCAAACTATATTCTACATTCTGAGAACTCACTGTACCCAACAACCTTTCCTGCTGAAAGGCATGAAGATGTTATTCCCAAGTTGCACACGAGGGTGCATCAGAGGAGCACACTTCAATTATATTTTATGTGATCATGCAGTGCTATGAAGCACGTTTCAACAAACTTCAAAGAACTGAAATTATATATAATACTAGGATCCCAGTGCACAAATTTGTACACTGGGAGGGGGGGAGGTCCCTCAGCCCGGCCTGTGCTCTCTCGCAGTCTGGGACCCCTCAGGGGATGTCCACCTGCTGGCATGCCTGGCCAGCTTGGGTGAGGGGCTGATGGCTGTTTGCAGGCTGGCTAAGCCCCGCAGTGGGGACCCTTACCCCATGGGTGGCCAGCTGGGGTGAGGGGCTGAGGGCCATTTTCAGGCTGCCCACAGTCCCTTCTGGGTTCAGGTCCCTGCTGGGGTGCCTAGCCAGCCTGGTGAGGGGCTGAGGGCCCACAGCTCCCATTGACCCAACGTCCCAGCGAGGCTGGCTGGAATCAGGTTTCTGGGGTTTATTTATCTTGATAATTGAAACACTGTTGCCTTGAGTAGAGGCCTAGTCAGGCAATGAAGCCTCCTGTTTGCTCTAGCTCCGTGGCAGCCGGCTGCCATCTTTGCTGGGTTAATTTGCATACAGCCACTCTGATTGGCTGATGGACATGGCTTGGCTGATAGGCATGGCTTAGGTGTCTTGGAGTGATGGTTGATTTGCATATTACTCTTTTATTAGATTAGATGTTTCTTGCTGTCATTGCAGTTAATCTAGAAATCAGGAATAGAAGGCACCTAGAAACTCTTAATATTTAAAAGTTATGAAATACACTTCTAAATAACCTCCAAAATACATCACAATTCAAGTTAGAAAATAATTTGAATGGAATAATAATAGTACATACCAAAACTTACGATGAAAAAATGTGCACTCGTATATGCACATATTAGGAATAAAAGCTGAAATTTTACATGTTTTGCACCCATATTA
>PVJC01039351.1:0-16305 GCA_004026665.1 Murina feae | reverse complement strand
ATATATATATATATATATATATATATATATATATATATATATATATATATATATTCTAATAAAAGAGTAATATGCAAATTAACCCTCACTCCAAGGCACCTAAGCCACGCCCATCAGCCAGGCCACACCCACCAACCAATCAGAGCGGCTGTATACAAATTAACCCAGCCAAGATGGTGGCCAGCAGCCACTGAGCTAGAGCAAACAGGAGGCTTCTGTTGCACCAGCGATGTAGGAAACTGCCTAAGCTGGCTGGGCCTCTGTTCAAGGCAACAAAGTTTCAATTATAGAAGATAAATAAACCCCAGAAATCTGATTCCAGCCAGCCTCGCTAGGACGGTGGGTCAATGGGAGCTGTGGGCAGCCTGAAGTGGCCCTCAGCCCCTCACCCAGGCTGGCCACACCCCCATGGGGTGAGGGTTCCCACTGGGGGCTTGACCAGCCTGCAAACAGCCATCAGCCCCTCACCCAGGCTGGCCAGGCACACCAGCAAGTGGACATCCCCCGAGGGGTCCCAGACTGCGAGAGGGCACAGGCCAGGCTGAGGGTCCCACCTTTTTCCTTTGAAAACACTGTCATTAAGATAATGCTATTTACAAAAAAAAAAAAAATGCCTTTTGAGTCAATGTCACCATTTGAACCAAAAGCTTGAGAAGTACAAAACAATAAAATCACTAATCATATAGTATTTCAGTGTGTACTATTTTGGAGAACACATATATATTTAAAAGTAAAATACCAAATCAGTGTAACCCATTGAAAATATGAGAACCTTATTTAAGAAAAACAAAGACCTACTTTGTTTCCCCCCATTTCTCTTGGAAATATTTTTGCCTGAGTTTTCAAAGTCTTGCTTGACTTTTACATTTTTAAATTTTATTCTTAAAAAAAGAAGAAAATCTGTCCAGGCTTATAAGTAGAGCACATGAGTACATTCGCATTGTCTTGAGCTTTTTCTGGTCTGTTGACTCTTCTTATGCTCTCAAGTCTCTTATTTATTTCCAAATATTCACATTTTGTTTTAGTTCTATTTTCTTTTTTAAAATTAGATTGTATTGGGGTGACATTAGTCATCATGGACATATAGGTTGCATGTATCGATTACTAATTTACAAAATCTGTATAGTATAGAGCCATGTGCCTACCATCCAAAGTCAAATCTCCTGTCTCCTCATATTCAGACCCCTTTCTCCCCCCACTCTCCTCCCTCTGGCAACCACCACACTGCTGTTTGTATTCATAAGGTTCAGTTTTATATTCCACACTAGAGACCTGGTACACAACATGCATGCACTTGCGATGGGGGAGGCAGTTCCTCAGCCCAGCCTGCACCCTATTGCAGTCCAGGAACCCTCAGGAGATGTCTGAATGCCAGCTTAGACCCAGCTTGTGGCTGAGCAGCACTCCCCGGGGGAGCGCACTGACCACCAAGCGGCAGCTCCTGTGTTGACTGGGATCAAGCAGAAACTGGCTCTCCAACATTCCCCGAGGGGTCCTGGATTGTGATAGGGTGCAGGCCAGGCCGAGGGACCCTACCAATGCACAATCAGGGCCAGGGAGGGACATGGGAGGCTGGCCATCCGGGGGCGGGGGGACCGCGGGAGGGCTCTAAGGCATGTTCGGCCCATCTCACTCAGTTCCAATTGGCTGGACCCCAGCAGCAAGCTAATCTACCGGTCAGAGTGTCTGCGCCTTGGTGGTCAGTGCACATCATAAAGAGTGGTTGACTGGTTGACTGTCTGTCCCCTGGTGGTCAGTGCACATCATAGTGAGCAGTTGAGCAGCCTTAGGGTATCATATGCTTTGACTGGTTGAACGGATGACTGAACAACTGGACACTTAGCATATTAGGCTTTTATTATATAGGACATGAGTGAAATCATGTAGTTCTTATCTTTTTCTGTCTGATTTATTTTACTTTGCATAATATTCTCAAGCTCCATCCATGTTGCAGCAGAAGCAGTACAGCCCTGTGGGAGCCACAGAGGGTCAAAATTATAGTTCTATTTTCTAAAATAAAATAATTATACAAGACAATCAGGTTTTTCTGAGTAACAAACAACTCCAAAACATAATGAATTTTATATTTTCATCTGCTTTGAAAGAAGGAATGAGAGCCCTAATTAATTATCTCAGTTACATCAACCATAATCAAGCAGTTAATTTGGTACTTATGATGGTTTAGACTTAACTTACAGTTAATATATCATTGCATTTTCTTGAAGAGAGTTTTCAGACATGACTAAAGTTTAAGTATGTAGAAAAAGTATGCAATGTATATACATAGCTAAGAATATTTTTATACTTGCTAAAAAATTTTTTAACCTAAAATATTTTTTCCTTTCATAGGTCTTTCTAGAGTCCTCATCAATTTAATTAATGGACAAAGTCTGATAACCTCTATAATGTCTTATAATATGTTTGCTAGTATTATGGATTTTAACACTGACCTGAAAAGTATGAACCATTCCACAGGTAAGGACTTAGTTTTTAATTTATCTTTATTGTTGAAAGTATTAAAGATGTCCCCTTTTGTTCCCTCATTGACCCCCTCATCCCTTCTCTCTACTCCCACCCCCAGGACTTCACTGCACTATTGTCTGTGTCCATGTATTATGCATATAAGTTCTTTGGTTAGTCTCTTCCTGCCCCTTACACCTTTCCTCTGAGAATTGTCAGTTTGTTGCATGCTTCCATGTCTCTGTCAGTTTATTTTATTAATTAGATTCCAGATATAAGTGAGATCATGTGATACTTGTCTTGATCTGACTGGCTTATTTCACTTAGTATACTTTCCAGAAAAGAATCATCTATTGTCTGAAAACTGACATCGATTTTGTTATATCTTATCAAAAATTATACTTGTATAAGCATAATGAGTATCAATATAGTATCTTACCTTTTAAAAAACACTGCATGTATTTATAAAGCATGTCCCTTATTTAATAGTAGTTGTAATTTTATTCTGAGGTGAAATGGTTTGTGAGGATTTCATGAGGATGCTTATAAAAGCAGCATTCCTCCACAGGCCTAGGCTGAACCATTATACTTGACAGTAAAAATGAGAGATGTTGATGTGTTGAAGAAGAACTCAGAAGATAAGCCAGGTAGTGAGTGCATTCACCAGTGATGGGAAGAGGCAGCTTCCCTTTCCTTTCTCTTGGTGTTACAGAATTTACCAGGAGACCGAAAACTACACAAGAGTACTCAGAGATTCAAAATAAACCCATTTATTTTCAGATGCTTCACATGTACTAGTACAGTGACTCAGGGTGGTCCGCTCTCCAAATCCTGAGTCTCCCAAGATGGAGGAAGCTTTCCCTTTATACCCTTTGGTTTCTTTGTCCTCCAAATATGGATCAGAGTTCCGGACATTTCGCAGGCTTTGCAAAAAGCCCGTTTGTTGGGATGGGGGATGTGAGACTGAGACCACACCTAAAGGCCTGGCCTGGAGCCAGTGATGATAACCCCTCCAGGGGTTGTGTATGGTTCATGGTGTATGGCCTCTGTAAAATGAGAGTATTTAGGTAAATAAGTCTTGCAGGACCAGATAATTAAAGGAGCAGTGACTTGATTACAGGCTAACAAGAATGTGAATTAGGGATACTGATTAACTAGGTACAGAGTCAGGCTGCTAGCCTCCTACATTCTTTCACAAATGGAGTTAATTATCAGCTAGCAAGAGTGTGCATTAGAAGGCAGGTTACTGGCACAGATTCAGATTGCTACCCTTCCTCCCCCATGTATTTTTATCTTCCCCATCATCGGGGCGATGTCCCTGCAAGCAACTTAGAAAGCAGTCAGCTCAGGGCAGAAGTGTGAGTTATATGGTCATTTACAGGGCCTGAAAGCAGTAAGCAGAGAAATTGCAAGGTGCCCATGAGTTCATGTACCACATTCAGAGAGTCCTGAACCATAGTATTTTTTTCCTTTATAATATGTACTAGGGGCTCGGTGCACAAAAATTTATGCACTTGGGGGGTGGAAGTCCCTCAGCTCAGCCTGTACCCTCTTGCAGTCTGGGATACCTCGGAGGAGATGTCCACTTGCTAGCATGCCTGGCCAGCCTGGGTGAGGGGCTGAGGGCCATTTTCAGGCTGCCCACAGCCCCTTCAAGGTTCACACACTGGGGGGTGAGAGGACTGGTGAGTGCAGGCCTGGACGTTTCCCACTGGAGGGCCCACAATCGTACACGCCTGGTGCACCCCCACCACAGAGGGGACACACCTGGTGCAGAGCTGGGTGGCGAGCCAGGGGCAGACGCTGGTGCAGGATCCCTTGGTGGGGCCCTGCTGCTGAGCAAACACACCCGGGGTGGAGCCAGGCAGCAGACTGGCTTTGGATGCTCCACAATGTGCAGCAGACGCTCCCGCACACCCCGTGGAGGCCCCTGGGGGGCGGATGAAGGTAGAGGACCCTGGACGGGTGCTCCTGCATGCCCCTGAGGAGGCCCCCGGGACAGAGTCACACAGCAGACCCAGGACAGGCGTTTCTGGACACCCCGAGGAGGCCCCCAGGGCAGAGCCAGGCAGCAGACCCAGGATGGCTGCTCCTGCATGCCCCGCAGAGGCCCCCGTGCTCCCACATGCCCCGGGGAGGCCCCCAGGGGGCGGAGCCAGGAAGTGGACCCCGGACAGGTGCTCCTGGACGCCCCAAGGAGGCCTCCGGGAGGCGGACCCAGGCAGCGGACCCAGGATGGTTGCTCCTGCAAGCCCCGTGGAGGACCGCTCTCCCGCATGCCTGGTGGAGGCCTCTGGGGGGCGGAGCCAGGCAGTGGACCCGGGATGGGCACTCCTGGATGCCCCAAGGAGGCCCCAGGCCGGACCCCCACTGAGCTGACACACCTGGCACAGCTATGCCAGCCACAAAGGCTCCCAGTGCAGAGCCGCCCTGCCAGCCTCCATCTTGGCTAGGTTAATTTGCATACAGCTGCTCTGATTGGCTGGTGGGCATGGCCGTGAGCAGAGATTCAGCCAGCCTAGGCAGGCAGTTGCAACAGAAGCCTCTGGTTTGCTCTAGCTCCATGGCTGCCGGCCTCCATCTTGGCTGGGCTAATTTGCATACAACCACTCTGGTTCGCTGGGAGGTGTGGCTTGGCTGGTGGGCGTGGCTTAGGTGTCTCGGGTAATGGTCAATTTACATATTACTCTTTTATTATATTAGATGTGTGTATGCACAAAACAAATATGTGTAATTATCGCTCAGGATAAAAAATATAGTGTTACCAATACATCTAAAAGTATCTTATGTGCTTCTCTCGGATCAAAACCCAATACCTTCCTCCTGAACAGTGGTTCTTAGAGTGTAGTGTCTGAATAGAGGGGAGGGGGTCCATATGACCTTTTGAGGTTGTCTATAAAGTCCAATATTTTTATAATTCTGCTAAGAAGTTATTGACCTCTTTACTGTGTTGCCACTTGCACTGATTTTGGAAGAACAATGATTACAATCTTCTGGAGAAAATTGCTGATGTGTAGCTATTCCACTCACTGGATGTCTTCCATGTTCCAAGGCCTTCTGCAGCATTATCTCGTTTCACCTCCCTATCCCCTGAGGGAGTGGGGGAAAGTTTATTTCTATTTTGACTCATCATGCCTTACATATTTCTAATCAATGCCTAAAACTCAGAATTGAAGACTATTTTTTCCCAAGAAGACCCATTTTGGGGACCATCATCCTCTCCTGTCTTCTTCAAGGGGTTGGGTCCACATGGTGGACAATTATCCTACTTGGTCAAATGAAGCACTCACCTTTAGTTTTGCTCTATATCCATTCGTTTACCTAGGCCATGGCAGCTTGGAATATCTGTGGTGAACCTAGAACCCCAACTTAGCACAAGAAGGTACACCCTCTAAAATGCTTCATTTATGTTATCTGCGTTGTGTGAGAAAGCCAAATACCACACACATACAACCTCTTTCAAAATTCAAGTAAAAAGAAAGGTGACCCAATATAATAATTAGGGACTTTTTCCATAAAACTTCCTGCAGATAAGACCTTCCTGAAAATGGATCAAATGATTCACACAAAAAAATATCTATATTCAGAAGCATCTTAAAAACTCAAGGACCACCCTTGGAAGAAACTGAAAAAAATGCAAAGAACAGTTTTACATACCAGGCCTCATTTAAGATAGTAAATATTGACCATACAATTTCAGGGAACTGTGTCAGAGGTGACATCTACAGTCCAATAAAGAGAACTTTCTTGATATTATATTCACTAGAAAGAAAAAAAAAAGTAAAAATAAAAGGAAACTACTGATGTGGAATTTCACTCATTCATTAATCCAACAATTATTTATTTACATGTACTCAGTTATAGTTCTTACTAGGGGCCCGGTGCACAAAAATTTGTGCACTCAGTGGGGGGTGGGGGGTGTGTCTCAGCCCGGCCTGTGCCCCCTTGTAGTCTGGGATCCCTCTGGGGATGTCCACCTGCTGGCATGCCTGGCCAACCTGGATGAGGGGCTGAGGGCCATTTCAAACTGCTCACAGCCCCTTTGGGGTTCAGGTCCCTACTGGGGTACCTGGCTGGAAGCAGGTATCTGATATTTATTTAACTTCTATAATTGAAACTTTGTTGCCTTGGTCCCCCCCCCGCTCGAAGCCTGGGTTGCCCCTGGCAACCCAAGGTCCCAGCCCGGCAGGTATCTGGGGTTTATCTTCTATAATTGAAACTTTGTAGCCTTGAGTAGAGCTCAGGGCCCACAGGGCCCTGGCTTCTTCCATTGCCCTGGGCAACTCCAGCTTTGTGGCCGCCTCCATCTTAGTTGGGTTAACTTGCATATTTGCTCCTGATTGGTTGGTGGGCATGTCTTGTGGGCATGTCTTGTGGCTATAACGGAGTGAGGGTCAATTTGCATACCACTCTTTTTATTAGATTTTAGGCCTTGGTGATTCAGCCATGACCATAATAGTCCTGGCTTTGATAATAATCAATGGAATGCAATTTTGCATTTTTTAGGTTTCAGAGAAGTAAAAATTGTAAACAATCACCCTACTAAAATATAATAGTGACAACTATAAATAATAAAAGTTCTGTTACTTTCTTAGCCTTTAGGACTGCCCCTGAATTTTTAATAGTTTTAAAATAAAAATAAAAATTCTTTAAGAAACTTAATAAGCTTTACTGATATTTCATTGTTATCTATTGACACAATTGTGAATAATGTTCACAGTAATTATTTTTATAACTCATTTGAACACTTGCTTTGTCTTTGAAGTTAGCATGCATTTTATAAGAGGAAAATTTAAGAAAGGTTATTACACTCAGAATTCTTACCTTTTTCAACTTGAGTGTTAAAAGTTTCAGAACATTGTAAGAAATAATAAATTTGTTTTGAGGCTTTTCCTGGCCTAATAAATCAGTTCAGCAACATTTTACTGATTAAAGGTATTTTCCTTTCTTAAAGGAGAAAGCAATTTTTATACTGGGTCTTCTAACTCCAGTTCCCTGCATCCTTGTTAAACCAGGGTAGACCTCTCCTGTTTTCAGTTATAGGAGGTGCTAGAATCCCAAAATTATCAAAGTGGCTAAATCCATGCCTGGGAGTGATTTCTCTTAGAGACTTAGAGGGCCATTCATGAAACTCACCTTCCACATTCACACTATCCCTATAGATCTTTCTACTTGGCAAATGTGGAATGCCAAGGCTAAAGACAAAGAGAGAATTTTAAAAGCAGCTAGTTACCTACAAGGGAATGCCCATACAACTGTCAGCTGATTTCTCAACAGAAACTATGCAGGCCAGAAAGGAGTGTCAAGAAATATTCAAAGTGATGAATAGCAAGGACCTACAACCAAGATTACTCTACCCAGCAAAGCTATCATGCAGAATTGAAGGTCAGATAAAGAGCTTCACAGACAAGGAAAAGCTAAAGGAGTTCATCACCATTAAACCAGTATTATATGAAATGTTGAAGGGTATTCTTTAAAAAGAGGAAGAAGAAAAAGGTTTAAAAAACGAACAACAAAATGGCAACAAACACATACCTATCAATAATTGAATCTAAAAATCAAAATAAATGAATAAGAAATCTAATGAACATGATAAACTGAATATAAAATAGAATCAGGGGCATGGAAATGGAACAGACTGACAATTCTCAGAGAGAAGGGGGTTGGGAGGATGGGAAGAGATTAAACAAAGATCTTATATGCATATATGCATGACCTATGGAACAGACAATAGGGTGGTGAAGGCCTGTGGTAGGGTGGGAACCAGATGGAGGGAGGCATGTGGGAGAAAAAAAAAAGAGGAACATCTGTGATAATCACAACAATAAAGATTTTAAAAAAATTTTTTAAGTGGGCAGGACTTCCTTACCCACTGGCATACCTGATTCCAGCAAAGGAGTATGTCAAAGTCTTGGGTTTCCTAATTTTCAGGGGATGGCATCATAATGACTATACAAAGCCATTTGGCAAAACATAGCAATATTAAAGCTGTAACTATCCTTTAGTGCATAACTGCACTTCTGGGGTCTAAGAAAGTAATCAGAAAAGTAAAAATAAATTATGTACAGAAATATACACTTGAGCATTATGTATGAGGGGGAAAACTAGAAAACATTAAATGTCCAACGGTAAGGAACCAGTAAGTTGGCAGGTGAGAACAATGGAGGAAATTAATTCTGCATTTCCTCAGTGTCTTATATTGGATCTAGAATATAAATGACATGAATTTACTGACTTTCTACTTGTACATTACTGCATCTCCAAAATTTATTATGCTGTTTTGGCACTGAATAAATGTTTATTGCTTTATTGGAGACTGGAAGTTCTTACACTAAACTGAATGACTTTTATAAACTTGTGTAGCTTTCAGAATTTGAGAACAGAAATATGAAAACACTCTGCATGATATGAATGAGATATTTTTAAAGATAATGGCAAAAAGAAAAGCTAATTCGGTTAGATCATCACTCAAAATTAAGTAAGTTCTATTAACCAATTTTTAATTTTCTCCCCTTTCTTGCAGCACAAAACATCATGAATCCAATATTGTTTTATTATATAGCAAGTTTCTTCTTTGGAATTATAAGTGCAAAACTGGTTCAATTGTGGATGTCTACTGTTTTTGGTGATGATGTCAACCATATAAGTCTCAACTTTTCAAATCTGTACCTCATATTTTTTATTTGTAAGTGAGGAGCCTATCCCTAAAATTAAACCACATAGAAAAATTAAAAATAAAGATATCAGAAATTCATAATAGACATGCCAAGTAAAAGTTAGTTTAAAATAATTTAACTGATCTAGAAGGAATCTTTTTGTTAAAATAATCTATCAAAAGAGATAAAAGTTAGTATCTATACAACATAAAGCAATATGCAAAAGTATATAAAGGCAAAACCATTATTAAACAGAATTTGACAAAACTCCTAATTATGATGAGATATTCTAACATATCTTTCCCAGATAATTTCATAGCCATTTGGAAAAAAATTAGTATGCTATAAAAAATTTTAAATACAAACTTAAATGTGGGGTTCATAAAATATGTAGAGTTTTCCTTTCTAAAACATAATGCATATCCTTTACATATACCTGTAGACCAGTTACAGAAATAAACTAGACTACAGAACATTTCAATAAAAATTTAAATCCACAATGCAATTAAATACTAGCTACAAAAGGAAGGCCTTTAAAATAATCATTCTAACTGCCTAACATTAAATATACTTTTCTTAGTATCTCAAAGATCAAAAGAGCAAGTAAGGCTACACATTATAAAATTTATTATTAATCCACTTATCACTACTTTCTTCTCACAGAAGTATGGCAGGTATTGGTAATTAGCTATATCACTGTTTGCTGATACAGCCTCAGAATCATGTTCAACCCAGTTCTTCAGATAGCCCTACAAATGATTTGAAGTTGGCATGTGTGACAATACCTAGTCAACAACTTAATATACTATGTACTTACATTGCATTCAAGAATAAGACAATGTTGCCTGTTCTCATAGCCAAACTTAAAAGTTGTTCTGGAAGCTCTAGCTAATAAAATAAAATAAAAAGAATACAATTTATACATATTTTGAAAGAGAAATGCTTATAGGAGTTGCAATATTTTAGATTATATAGAAATTTTAAAAAATAAGCCAATGATGCTTTTTAATAGGTAGTATGAAGTTAATATAAAAAATCAGTTTTGTCCTTATAAGTCAGCAGTAACTAGTTAGAAAATATAATGAAAATTTGATTCTGTTTACATTGGCAAAAAATTTATAGAGTATCAAGGAATAAACTTACAAGAAATTTGGACCTAAACAGAAAACTATAAAAGCTTAATGAGAGTATAAAATTTGAATTAATTGAGACAGGAAAAAACTTTAGAAGTGCTAATGTAACAGGATTTATTATTTTCATGTCTGAGGAAAGAAAGGCAGAATGTAGGATTTTGAGTTTTCCTAATTGCTTAGTGAATTAAAGCCAATTACAAACTATTGATGTTACAGGATCAAGTTAATAAATTAATTATGAGAATATGATCAATCTGTACAAGGCCTTTATCATATACTACTTAAATTTTGCATACTTAATTTCTTGCAAAAAATATATTCCAGCAAATATAATTTCCTCTAACACCATTTAGTAAGCAAGCATAACCTCAATATTAAGGATTATGCCCCCAGGAAATAATAAACATTGAGTCAAAATGTCTCTCACTAAACATTTTAGAAAGAGAAATTCTAGGGAAAAAATGTATGAAAACAAGATAGAGTGAATATAAATCTAATGTAAAAGACTTTCACTCCGTCCTGGCTTAATGTTTATATTTTTTAGTATCTTCAAGGTAGCCATCATAAATATTTTCCAAATTTTAACATTGCATAACAAGTTACAATGACTAGTTCAAGACTTGAGTGCCTTAAAGCACCTATGTTCACAGATCCCTCTTTGTTCAGGATTTAAAAATGACTTATGTGTTAGTTTATGGCTTAGGTACTATTTCTCGCCAGAACTAAAATAAAGAATATAAAACTTCTAATTTTCTACCTCTAAAGTAAGAATAATACGGATTTAATGAATTAAAATGTATAGGAATCAAACAATGACAAAATTATGTGGTGCCTAGCATGTTTTCACTTTTTTGGTTTTGAAATGATACAAAACATTTTAAAGAGGTTATTAGGAAATATTAACAGTGAGAGTAGAAAAAAACATAATTATAAGTGGAGATCTTCCCATACTAGGTAGGGATTAAACACTTTATAAGCCTACAGTTATTAAACTACAGCTGTTGTAACAAAGAAATACAAAGGAAACAAAAGAAATTAGAAAGTGCACATATAGCAATTGGATAAATATGGACATATGATAAAAGTGACATATCCACAATGTTCTTCAGTACTAAAACAAAAATCACTCTTTTTTATTAACCAGAACAGTGTCTGCTAAACATTAAGTTAAAAAAGAAGCCCAATACAGAATCACATTACTATAAAATCCCTTTGTAGTTTTTATGTGAATATATATATATATATATATATATATATATATATATATATATACATACATACATATGCATATACATATATATATAATGTATGTCACCATGAATGTTCACTGGGTACTCCATTCTTCTCCAAGATCTTGATCCAATTACATGAAATTCCTAATTCTATAGCTTGTAAAAAAAAAAATCCAGAGATGACCTTATGATTTCTAAAAATTTCTGGAGTTTTCTTGTGATCTCTGCTACCTCTTCTTAATTGTACTGCAGTTTCTGGTTCATAGTAAACTTTACTGAAGATGAGGACAAGGAGAGTTTATAACGTAAGTTACATTATGTAGTTCACAGTTCAATGAAATCTAATAGCTACCTCTGTTTCCTAACTTTTCCATGTTTCCTGCTTAATTTTTACCACTTGTCTCCAGCATAAAAATTCATTAATTCTTGAAGCTGCCCTTTGGGTCTCATCCTCTATTCTCAATTAGTTTATCAAATTATTTCTTCTAGGCAAATATGGTCTTGTCATTAATAGAAATTCCAGTTTAAAATACTTTAGGATTATAACTAGGGTTGTGGCAGTGGAATTCAGGTGTTCCACTTTGAAAAAATATAATTTATACTTTGCCATATTATTTGAATTCTTTACAGTGATAATATGCTACTGTCATAAGCTGGTGGGGGATATAACTACTAGAGCTATTTTTAGAATACGCTACAGTACTTTAAGCTTTTTAGTCTCCCATAGTAAGTGCACTGAAACAAAATTAAACTGGGAAAGTAGATTCATACTGGGTTTCTACTGACTCAACTCCCTTAGACCTGTCACCAAATCAAACCATTTCTATCTCCTACTATCTCCCAAAAAGAAAGCATATGAAGTAGGTTAGTATATAAAGAAATTATCAGCTCACTTCCCTTTCATTCCTCAGAGCCCCTCTGAAAAAGTTAGACCTGTAGCTGACGCTCTAACCTTGGTAAGGCCCAAAAAGTGTTTGTGAACTCCACATTGTTGCCTATGACATAAAGCCAAAACAGTGTGAAGATGTCCAGTATAGACTCTACCACACAACTGGGTGTGCATCTGAAGAGGAAGAAGGATGATGGGTGGTGGCAGCAATTTTTAGCATTATCCGATTGAAACCATGCCTGATAGCCTCACTGTACTATCAAGATATTTTCATCCCTGATAAAATTAATACTTTATATGTATTTCTTTTCAAAAATAGGTCAGCTAGTTGGAATGTCTGGAGTCTTTACACTGGCCATTATGGGACTTTTCTTAAATTCTATAAGTTTTAAACCAGGAGTTGAGTCGCTACTACTTGAGTGAGTGGCCAGCATGTTTTCATTTTGTTTCATACATTAAAAGCCATAATATTGTGATAATAACTGCACCTACAACTACATGGTCAAAGTAAGATACTGACCAGAACTACCCAACTGAAAAACACTTCCTATAAACTCTGTTGCCTGTCTTCTATTCCCTTAACTTCAGACAAAACTTTTAAGTTCACCTTAAGTTCATGTTAGCTCTATTCCTCCATGAATTCCTTTACCAAATACTCAGTAATTTCTAGTCTAAACCACTAGACAAGGTTAGGAATAAGGGAAGGCAAGTGAGACACTCATTTCAGGCACACAATTTTAAAGGGTGCCAAAAAGCCTCAATAATCAAGATAAATAATGTGTTTAATGCAATATTTGGGGGCAAACTAATGCGAAAAAAATCAATGATGGAAATATTAAAATGTTAAATAAAGATAAGATCAATATTACTGATAGTTCCTTTTGCCTCAGGCTCCAGTGGGGCTCAGCATGGCACTGACATTAGAGTGGAAGGCTGATATTGTAAAGACCATAATTTTTAAAGACCATAAAGAAATTCCACACAAGGCAAATTAAAAGATCAAGGTATGGCCAAATAAAAAGCAAGACTTAACTTTAGTAGAAATATACCAATGCGCTCAAAGGCACCCAACTGAGGTTGTATGGAATCTGTGTCAGCCTCAAATAAGGGTGCTTTCTGCAAGGCTCCACTACAGAGGACCCACAAACACAATGGCAACATATGTGTTAAAGGAACCCCTAAACATGATGAGTTTTGGAGTGTGGAAGAATGTTATAGAAGATAGAACAAATTGAGAAGTCAGAACCTTAAAAGTATAGGATCTTATAAATTTTGGAGCACTTCACTAAAATTTTATATCAATTACAATGCAAGCTGGTTGTACTAGCAGCAAGGCAGAATTCATTGGGCCACAGTTGTAGGAATAATTCAAAATGTTACACTAATATTCAACTGTATCTATGGAAAGTGATTATGAAGGCGCCCTTCACCTTGCTCTAAACGAAAGAGAAAGCTGGATCTTCCCTGAAGGCATTAGTTCCTTTGCATTCCTTAAAAGTCGTGATATCTTTCTCACCTGCTTCCCTGGTGCTATTGAGCCCAGAGCTGAGGTAGATTCTGTACCTCAGTCATTTCTTTGTAATGGTTTCCCTTTCTTCCCGAGTGCAACCTAATTTTGAGGCTCATGACATCAGATTATACCATCTGCTACCTTCTTGGTTGTAGTTATCCCTAGAGCCCGGAGAAGATTCTCCCTCCTCCACACTCACTATGACTTCTCTCAATCACTCTATCACCATTTCTAGTGATGTCAGTCAGTATACACACAGTTTACTCCTCACTTTTCAGTTCTTGTACCTCTCTCCACCTAAGAGCATGTCCACCACACCCTGCTTCAGCCACCCACTATATGGTCATACAAATAACTACTTCATAATCTCAACTTCAACAATCTTAGTATATAAAATATGATATGTACTAATTTCTACTCTCCAAAAGAGTAGAAACCTAAGATAATAATGTTAAACCCTATTACATCCTATAATAATCTACAGCAGGTCCACACGACTCTTTTAGAGTAGGACACACCATCTCCCACCTTTTCAGCGTTTATTCTGAAAACACGCTGCGACTATAATGCATTGATTTTATTATATTTTACTGATTCTTAACACCTCAATTATCTCTTTTTTGGATCATTTCTTTTGTTTAAAGTAATCTAATTTCTCATCGCATTTGGCTATAAGTCAAAGTTATTTTAATGGCAAACAAAGTCCTATGATATGTCCCTACATTAACTCTACGATTCTTTTACCCTCACCCACCCTGTTCTAGCCACACTGACCACTTTGCTATTTCTCAAACATGCTCAACACGTTACTTATCCAGCCTTGTATCCTTGTGTGTCTGCTCTTGGAATGTGCTTCCTCTACATATTATATACCCTCTCTATATATGGGCAGAAGTAGCTGCCTCACTTCTTTCATGTTTCTGTTAATACATTACCTTGTTAGAAAGAAGTTCTCCAAGTAGGAACTACTTCCTTACCATCATGTATAATCTTTTATTCTAAGCAAATTGATGTCCCTAAAATATCCAGTCCATAAGTTCTTATCATTCCTCTAAGCTAGTGGCTGTGCAACATTGGGCAACAAAAAATAATACAGATGCCCAGATTTATAGAGTCAAAACCTATGAGGGTGAGAGCATAGCACTTCTAATTTTTAAAAACTCTCTCCAGCCCACCAGTGTGGCTCAGTGATTGAACATTGATCTAGGAACCAGGAGGTTATGATTTGATTCCCAGTCAAGGTACATGCCTGGGTTGTGAGCTCGATCCCTAGGGGAGGTGTGCAGGAGGCAGTTGATCAATGTTTCTCATCGTTGATGTTTCTATATATCTCTCCCTGTTCCTTCTTCTCTGAAATAAAAAAAATATTTTTTTAAATAAACAAACCTCTCTCCAGATAAAAGTTACATACAGATAAAATTGTGATCCTTTGCTACCATAGAAGATCTAGCTTTATTAGCATACCACATGATCCCCAAATGAAAGAAAAGAGCTTTAAAAAAATATTTAGAAGCTCTTTTTTGTATGTGCCTGTTTTACTGCATATACACACACATCAGGTTTCTCTCATTAACTTCTACCGCATATAAAAGATCTTGGCAGCGTCTCAATATTTATAGCTTCACTGATTTTATTACATTTTATGTTAATTAACAAGACTAATTTTTGGTATTTGATGACATTTTTCTACAATATTAAGGTTAATTTTTAAATTATATAATCATTAAATGAATAGTAAAGTATGACTGATTCATATCCACCACTTCCTTAACTGAATTATCCTACTCAATGTTTACAAGTGATTGCCTTAAATGTATGGGTAGATGGATGTAATGCTTTGAGAAACTTTTTTGGGGCGTGACTATGTTTATGGTACAATTGGATTTGCTTTTGATAGGGAAGTCAAAACACAATTGTCATAAAATATATCTTAGCATATTTTCCTCCAAGTTAATGTTGGATGCAATATTTAAATCCAGAAGGTAATGGAATTTAAAGTATGGCCACACATATACAAGAAAGAGATGATAGCTCTCCGTATAGAATAATAAGCCTAAATTCATCACAGAATAATCTTCTATACTAATAAAAGGGTAAAATGCTAATTAGACTGGGAGACCTTCTGGACAAAGCCATGATGGCAAGGCTGAGGCAGAGGCAATTAGGGGCGATAAGGCCAGTAGGGGTCAGCAGTTTGGGCAAGCAGGCCAGCAGGAAGGGGAAGTTGGGGCGAGCAGGCCAGGGTGGGGGAGAAGTTGGGGGCAAGAAGGCTGGTGGAGTGGTTGGGAGTGATCAGGCCAGCAGGGAAGAGGCAGTTAGGGCCAAGCAGGCCAGTAGGTAGAGGACAGTTGCGGGTGATCAGGCTGGCAGGAGGGAAGTTGGGGGCAAGCAAGCTGGCAGTGGGGGTCAGTTGGGGCTGAGCAGG
>PVJC01039350.1:0-16328 GCA_004026665.1 Murina feae | reverse complement strand
ACTCTCTCTAAAAATCAATGCAAAAAATACTCTCAAGTGAGGATTTACAAAACAAAAAAATGTAGCTGCCCTCAGCAAGTTTAACATTCTGGTAGGGAAGACAGAAAACAAACAAATGAATAGAGAAGAAGTGCCAGGACATTCTAAGTACACACAGAAGAGCAGCGCATGGAAGAGAATGGAGGATGATGACGGTGGTCAGAAAAACACACTCTGGGGTCGGAGAAAAATGTCATCTTTGTAATTCGCCTGACAAAGGGCTTTAACCAAACAACCAGGCCTCGCAGTTAGGGAAGGTGAAGCGGAGAGGGGGCAGTAGTGAGCAATAAACGTGGCAAATTGGAGAGGCAGATGGATGTATAATGGAGAGAAGGAGAGAAGAGAAGAAAGGAGGGAGGGAGCAAAGGGAGAAGCGAGGGAATGGATGATGGATGGATGATGGATGGAAGGATGGATGGATGATGGATGGATGGATGGATGGATGGATGGATGAATGGATGGATGGAGATAGATAAATAGATTCATAGAAGAGAAAATAAGTTATGAGGCATTAAATCTAAAGGGACGAAGAGAAACTGTGTGGAAATTTGTGATTTACAGGACTGGTAGAGACTTGTGACACAGAATAAAGTTGGAGTAGGACTGGGTGGGAAGCAGAGTTGTGAAGCTTTTCAAAGATCTCATGGTAAGGAGATGAGGGACAAGAGGAGCAAACAGAGTGGGGTAAGTGATTTCTAAAGGTCTATCTCATTGGCCTAGAGCTTTCCACGCCCCCTGCCTGGGGGCTATGCTCTTAGCCATCCTCTTGGCTGCCCGCATTGTCTGGGTAATCATGGTGCAGGGCTGTGCCTGATCACCCACCCCCCACAGCCCAGCCAGTGCCTGGTACACAGTGGGGACTCAGTCCAGCAGGTGAACCAAAGCAGACCACAAGCTCTGCTCAGCCACCACGAGGTCGCCCCCATGTGTGGGCTTGGCTGCCTTCTCTGTTGCTCTCTGCAAGTTCCTGAAATCCTTCCGAAGACAGAAGCGAGATGAAAGTAGGGCTATGTCTTCTCTGTCAGCCTTCACGTCACATCCTCTACCCTGAAGCAAGGAGCAGGTTCCTCTTCTCTTTCTCACTCTATCCCAATGTTGCCAGCAAGGGGGCCTCAACCCTCCTTCTCAGCCCATTTAGCTTCCTGGTGTAAGTAGGGAACAGTGCCCACCTCAGGAACTGCTGTGACATTGGAAACATTACAAGTGGCAAATAGAGGTGTGGGGGATGGTGACTGAAGGGAAAGGGGGTCCTTTTTGACAGAAATGTCCCCTACCCTGACCCTACCTGTGAATACGGTAAAAGCCACGGGGTTGTGCGCTCTAAATGGGTGACTGGTGGAGTTTGGTGGCTGTATCTGAATAAAGCTACTACATAGAGTGAAGTGAGAACTGCCAGGACACGCGAATGCTACACCCGATGGAACAAGGAGGCAGGGTGTGTCTGGGAGGGACTGCGTCTGCGGGAGAAGAGGCGGTCACAGTAAGATGAGCATGCGCCTCGAGGCGGGAAAGCACAGGGCAGCACAGGCGGTGGTCATGAACTTGCTGCATCTGCCTGGACCTCAGGAGGGTAGCTCCTTGTCCGTCCTGGCTGCACTGCAGACTGCAGGCTCCCTGAGCACCAGGACCCGTGCATCTATGTCCTGTAGTTGTCCCTGCCCCACCGCCCCGCCTCTGCCACCACACCCCACAGTGCCCACCCCTCTTCATACATGTACTTTCTCACACGTGCGACAGCCCGCTTCCCGGACCCTCCGCTGTGCTGCGGGCCTTTGTCTCCACAGCTCCTACAGCCACGACCACCGCCACCCCAGGAAGATCGTCTGTCAGCAGTGCACTCCGCCCTTCACTTCTAGTCCTTCGAGGGGCAATGAGCGGAGAGCTCCGAGCAGCCCCCTTCCAGGGACAGCACGCTGCACAGAGAGGCGATGTGTGGGGTGCATGGTGCGCCTCGTTGAAGGAAAAAGCACTCGGTAAAAAGCTGGCCTCGTACAAGAAGTCCGTCTGGGGGTGATCACTCACACACAGACACAAAAGAACTGCTGTGTCTAACAGCCGGGCCCATGTTCCCCACATCCGGCCTTCCACACGCACCCATGCGCATGGCTGTTCTCCTCACCGCCAGCCCCACCATTCTGTGTTAGCAACACTTCTTTGGGCTTGAGACAGGACAGAAACGAGTGAAAAATAACAATAAGCTAGCCTGGTCGGCGTGGCTCAGTAGTTGAGTGTATCGACCCGTGAACCAGGAGGTCGCGATTTGATTCCCTGTCAGGGATACAGGCCCGGGTTGCAGGCTCCATCCCCAGTGTGAGGCGTGCAGGAGGCAGCCGATCAATGTTTCTCTCTCCTCATTGATGTTTCTCTCTCTCCCCCTCTCCCTTCCTCTCTCTGACATCAATAAAAATATATGTTTTTAAAACAACGACCTGTCCCACTCTGAAGAGACTAGAAGCAGAGCAGAAAGAGGACTGGTCACTAGTAATGGAACAGCTACTCCCTGGGTTTCAGGTCAATGCACACTCGGGGCTGCAGGAGACGTTTCTTCCCCACCAGTCTCTGCATTCATAACCCACCATTTCTACCACAGTTTTAAGACCAGGTGAGTACTTTTCATCCCAGAGTGAAGACAGGGCAAATACGAAACGGAGACATTTTAATTGAGCTGCTAGGTTCTGGACCATGCGAATGCTGAGGTATGAGGAAACAGCCCTTTTACTTGCGGGACCAGCCTGGGAACTTAAACTTTTGAACTTTCCAGTGTTGCACTCAGGCCTAGATATGCACCGGTCTGCTGTTCGTCAACGTGTGGATATACAGTATGTGTGTGTGTGTATATATATATATATATATATATCCATCCCACGTTCAAAGGCTGTTAAATCATGTTGTTTACCAATATCTTCAGAAAAATTCACTTCTACTGCCATGGTAAACAACCTGCTTCCCTATTTATAATGTCTGCCCTCCAGCAACTTCAGCGCGAAATTATAGCTAATTTGCCTACAACTGTCAGGTGGTCATAATAGTCTGGCCGCTCAGTGCCTATCTGTGCTCTAAGTCTGCAAACTCTCAGACCCTTGAATAAAACTTCTGCGCTCAACCAACAGAAGTGCTCACTGCCTCGCACCCAGCAGACGGAGCAGAATATTTCCTGCTCGAGGAAAAGCCTGACAGCCAAGACCCAACACTTTCTCTGGAAAACCTCAGCGCCAGCATTCCACGGGCGGGCTTGCTCGGAGCCACAGACAGCCCGAGCCGGCCAGGGAAGCCAGGGCAGAGCTAGGCCGAACCCGTCTTTCCAGCTCAAATTCCAGGGAACCCTCAGCCACAGGGCTCAGGGCACTTCCCTTGGCACCATGACCTCCGACATTCTCCTGGGATGATTGGCCTCTCGCTCCTTTGATGAGCCATGGCTCACGGAGAGGGATGGACATGCCTTGCAACCTGTGTTCACTCGACATCTCCTAGCCCCTCCCTGAGAGGCGGTCGGGATTCTTATTTTACTGATGAGGAAACCGGGCTCAGAAAGGTGATGGCGGCCTAGCCGGGTTTGCTCAGTGGGTAGAGCGCCGGCCTGCAGACTGAAGGGTCCAGTCAAGGGCACATTCCGAGGTTGCACGCTCGATCCCTAGTGTGGAGCGTGCAGGAGGCAATCCATCAATGATTCTCTCTCACCATTTCTATCTCTCTCTCCCTCTCCCTTCCTCTCTGAAATCAATAAAAAAATATATTTTTTAAAAGCAGAAGAAACAAAGAAAGGTGACGGTGATAGAGCCGAGGCAGCGAGCCACGCTTCCACGGCCAGCGCCATCTCCATTGTCCACACGCCTCATCCGAACAGTTATGTTATTCTGGGGCAACTTGCTGAGTGTCTAACAGCCACCGTTTAGTGAGCACCTACTGTGTGCTTTCTCTCTAGTCCTCATTTATTCTACCACTGCTCAGCATCCAATGGACATCTCACACTGTGGCATGGTCACCAGAGAAACCCTCGCTCCACACTCTCACTTCTGCTTTCCCGTCTTCCCAATCTTCCAAATGCAGCATCATCCACCCACTCACTCAGGCCCCAAAGCTTGGAGCCTTCCTGGAAGGAGGGAGAAAGAGAGAAAAAAGAGGGAGAGAGGGAGGGAGGGAGGGAGGGAGGGAGGGAGGGAGGGAGCAGAGAGGTGGGGTTGGGGAGGGGTGACAGAGAGGAAGGAATGCAGGGAGTGGGAGGAGGAAGGGAAAGAGAAAGGGAAGAACAGAAGGATGGAGGAGGGGGAAAGCGGGGAAGGGACAAAGAAAGGGTCCTTCCCCTACAGCAAGCACAGACCGAAAGCCTGTGTTTCTAGTATTTGTTAAGCCTGCGTAAGTCAATATCCTCAAAACAACATTTCATTTCTATGTGTCTGTCTGATACAGCACCGGATCACTGCCATTCACAGTCACAGAACCATGAACCTCCCTAAAACAGCCATTTCAGAACAGGGAGTTGGGCCACCCTGGAGTTGGGTCCAGCTTTTCCCAAGGCAAGAGGAACTAGACACAGTCCCTGAGCTGAGAAATCTAAAACCTCACCCGGATGACAAGGCTCCTACCCAACGAGTCATAGCACAAAGCAGAAACTGGCAAGGACCCATGGCTCCCACGGAGAGCTGTGGTGCCCGTGGGAGTGAGCAGGCTGGTGGGGGGCATGGGGGCAGGCATTCGAGGGAAGGGGGGGGACGAGTGCTGCTCACCACCTGTCGCCGGCAGTCACTGGTTCCACTAAGTGTGATTTCCGCGCTACACGGGCTGAAACTAGGGGGTGGGCAGGTGAAGGGGTCATGCTCTAAGTGAGATCTGAACATGGGCATTCACCAGGAGGCCTCTCCCGTGACGGCCTTCTCCACAGACACCCACTGCCTCCCCTTTGACCTGCATCGTGTCTACCTCCCTGCCAAGGCCAAAAGCTCCAGGAGGCGTGGGGAGGGTTCCATCTTGATGAAGTTTCCATTGATATGTTGTGAGTTCCCAGCAGGTGCTTCTGTCCCCCACTGCCTGAGCCTTACCAGCTCCTCTATACGTCACCCACCCCGCCTACATTTTCTCAGCACCTACTCTGTGCCAGGCCCTGAATGGCTCCAGGACTAAGAGACGAACATCATAGCTCTCCCATCTGGTAGAGGGGACAAGAGTGTCAACAGGTAGAACAGTGTCCACCCAGGGCACAGCTTGGGGGAGGGGGGGCTTGCAGTCAGAACCTCAAAGGTGGGGGACAGGTTGGGAACACGTCACTGGGGAGGAAGGGGGAGGGGTGGG
Organism: Murina feae; assembly: GCA_004026665.1. Lineage (NCBI taxonomy): Eukaryota > Metazoa > Chordata > Mammalia > Chiroptera > Vespertilionidae > Murina > Murina feae. The sequence continues at coordinate 11,003 of PVJC01039350.1, read as the reverse complement.
GTGAAGGGCTTTCCAGGAGGAGGGAACAGGATATGCACAGTCATGGAAACACCCAATATTGTGACAGGACCTAAAGCCTCTGAGACCGGAGCACTGGGTTAAAACTAAAGGGGCCATCTGGGGCCCTAGCGGGTATGGTCCAGTGGATAGAGCGTTGGTCTGCAGACTGGGAAGGGTCCTGGGTTCGATCCCGGTCAGTTGCGGTTCTCTGGCCCTGGTCAGGGTGCGTGCAGGAGGCAACCAATTGATGTATCTCTCTCACATCAATGTTTCCCTCTGGGATGAGGATTAACCAAAATAATAATAATAATAATAATAATAATAATAAGAAGAAGAAGAAGAAGAAGAAGAAGAAGAAGAAGAAGAAGACCACTAGTAGTAGTAGTAGTGAATGCCAGGATGGGGAGCGTGGCGTCCATCCTGGGGTCAGTGGAAGCTCTAACAATGGGATGCAAGGCAAGAGCCTGCAGGTGGAGAGAGGAGGCTACTGCGGGGACACAGGGAGGGCAGGGAGTGCAGGGAGCGCAGGCTGGGACAGCCAGGGAAGATGCACAGAAGACGGAGACAGAAAAGAGAAAAAGGCGGGCGGGGAGCAGGCTGGGCCGCCGCTCACTGGCCGCCCTCCCGCGTGGACTCACCGCGGAGCCAGCGCGCGCCGGCGTGCGTGTCCTTGAGGCGGGCGAGGCGGCGGTGCGCGGCGCGGCGGCCCACGTACCACAGCATCCACAGCAGCTGCAGCACCATGAGCGCCGTCAGCACGCACAGCAGGTGGCTCTTGCCCACGCCCGCGGCGTGCACGGCCCAGGCCAGCAGCAGCAGCAGCCCCGCCACGAACACGATCAGCCCGTACTGGCTGCTGCGCGCCTCGGCCAGCTTCTGCGGGACGCAGCTGTGGGCGGCGACCCCCCGCGGGGCCGGGGACCCCGGGGACCCCCGAGACCCCGGGGCCAGAGTCTGAGACGGCGGCGGGCAGAGCGCGGGCTCCGACGACCTTCTGTCCGGGGCGCCCCGTGCTGCCCGGGGAGAGGGAGGCGCCCCCTGGCCCGCGGGCATCCTTGGGTGGCCGCGCGGAGCCTCGTCCCGGAGTGGCTGCCGCCCCGGACTTAGTGCTTGCCCCGCGCCCCCTTCCAACCACCACCCTCCCGGTGGTCCTCCTATGCCGGCTTTCCCCTCTCCTGCCCCAGTCCAGGTGCCAGCGCCCCGCCCAGCTGACCGGGGCTAACCCCGGCTACTTCTCGCTCCCGGTGCGCACTGCCCGCTTCCCCTCGCCCTGCGATGCTGGGGCCGCCCTCCCTCCCCACTCCCTCCGCGACCCACGCGAGCCGCTCCTGCCCCTGATGCCTCGGACCTCCGTCAGCCCTGCCGGACGCCCGCCCGCGCGTCCTCCAGCTCCGTCCCAGGGCGCCCGGCCGCCTGGCGAGCGGTAGGGGCCTCCCCCGGCTCCTGGGGTGGGCGCGGGGTGAGGAAGTCGCCCTGAGGGCCCGGGGAGTGGGCGCAGGGGCGTGGGCCCTACGGGCTTTCCCTGAGGCCCTGGAGGTCGGTGTCTGTGCGCGCAATTCCGCCTGTCAGTCCGGCTGTCCTTCCCCTGCTGATTTCTGCGGGTCTTTGTGTCAGCCTGGCGGCTTCCCAGGCTGATGGCTCGTCCCTACACCTATGACTAGGGGGAGGGCGTGTCTTCTCGTGTCTCTGTTTGTCCCTCTGGTGTCCCTGTGTGTCTGCAAGGAGACGCCCAGAAGTGGATAGACAGGAGCCACTTCCCAAGAAAAGAACCTCTCTCCCTCCCACCTGGGGAGCTACTTCTGGAGAGGAGCTGAGGGTGGGGTGGAGTGGCCAGGGTCCATGACCCCAGGGCCATGACACCAGGGCCCGCTCCCCTCCCTCATACCCTCAGCTTGCTCCAAGCTGGCACAGTCCACCTGAGCGCCCCGCTAAGATGCCACTAAGAGGTCCCCGGGCCAGGCTCCCCGGGCCAGCCACCTGCGCAGTGAGGCACTAATGCTCTGCTGATGCCCTTCATTTTGCTGTGGATCCAGCAAAACACAGCCAGTCCCGGCGGCCAGAGGCTCCTGGCTGTGGGCGCCCTGGGCCAGGAGGGAGCTGCCCTGGGGACCTGGCTTTGCTTTCATTAGTGCTCAGTAAATAGAGGCACTGAACACACACATGGATGGGTCTCATCTGGCCAGTGCGGTGTGGGGCGGGGTGGCACATCCTCCCCACTGTGCTCTAGCCTTGCCTCATTTTCCTCTGAGCAAACACCCTTCCCTGGAATGTGCAGTCTGGGGCCTGGCTGCCTCACTGAGGAGACTGTTGCCTGTCCTGTCCACTGCTATATTGTGCAGGATGTAGGTCAGTGGTTTTCAGCACAGAGTAGGTCTCAGTAAGTGTGACTTGGTGTCCCTCTAAAAGATGATGAAGTCCTAACCCCCAGTACCTGTGAATGTGACCTTATTGGAAAATGAGGTCTTTATAAATGATCACGTTGAGGTCATTAGGGTGGGCACTAATCCAATATGATTGTCCTTTTAAAAAGGTGAACATTTGCCCTGGCTGGTTTGGCTCAATGGATAGAGCGTTGGTCTGTGGACTGAAGGGTGGTCCCAGGTTTGATTCCAGCCAAGGGCACATGCCTGGGTTATGGGCTCGATCCCTGGTAGGGGATGTGCAGGAGGCAGCCAATCAATTATTCTTTCTCATCATTGATATTTCTATCTCTCTCCCTCTCCTTTCCTCTCTAAAATCAATAAAATATATTAAATAAATAAAGGGGAACATTTGACAACACACATCTATATATATAAAAGCCTAAGTGACTGAATGACCGGTTAACTGGTCACTATAACGTGCACTGACCACTAGGGGGCAGACGCTCAATGCAGGAGATGCCCGCTTGTGGTCAGTGCACTCCACAGCCAACCTCCCACCAGTCAGGCCAAGAGACCCCAAAGGGCCTCTAGTATAGATGTGAGGGCACAGAAAGAATGCCATCTGGAGATTAAGGGAGACCCGAGACTACCAGCAACTGGGAGCAAGGCCTGCAACCGATTCTCTGCACGCCCTCGGAAGGAACCAACCTGCCAACAGCGCCATCTTGGAATTCTAGTCTTGGGAATTGTGAGACCACAAAGTTCTGTTGCTCAAGCCATCCAGTTTGCAGTCTTTCCCACGGCCGCCCAGGAAACCAAGACACCAACTTATTCATCCTATGGCCGCCGGTGGACTTGTCCACCTGTCCATTCCTCTCCCATGCGTCATAATCAGATTAACTGCTTCTTAAAATTCTGAGCTCCCTAAAGGCAAGAACCATGTCTGATTCACCTTGCTCTCAAGCATCCAGCTTTTTTTTAATGCACTGCCCGTGCCAGACCTGGGACCAGACCGGGGGACAAGAAGAAGCTCACAGTCTGTCAAATGCCTTGGGAACCTGGGAGGGAGGGGAAGCTTCGTGCCCAGCAGAGGGCCGGGGCTCCGTGAGGGCCGACTCCGTAAAAACCACCTCAGCTCAAGGCACCGTGGATTTGCAGGGAAAGGCAGTATCGAGTGGTGGTTCGGTAGGTGAGTTCTAACACCAGGCAGTGAGGTTTGATTGCTGCCTCCATCGCTTCCTGCTGTGTGACGATGGACAAGTTACTAAACCTCACTGTGCCTCAAATGCATCACCTGTAAAATGGAGCTCTTAGTAGTAACCACTTTAACACGTTTCTATGAGGACACAATGAGCTGAGACTCATGGTGCACTTTGTAAAGTGCCTGCACAATATAATTTACTTACTGAGCACCTACTATGTGTCAGACACGGAGCTGAACTCAGGAGAAAGTGACTGGGAAGTGGCTGCCATGCCAGGGATTCTAATTCCCAGTGCTCCTTGCAGCTGGCTGGGGCCAGGTGAGTATGTCAGTGCAGGCAGATGTGGTATGGGCACTCCCAGGCCTGGCCAGCCCATGAGAACCTCCTGAGGGACCCTCCATTTTCTCACCTACCCCTCCTACCAGCTGGACGTTGACAACAACACCAGGCATCCTTGGGAGCCTCGTGCTGACAACGGCAGAGCCTGTCAGCCTGCGTCATTTTAGTGAGTGCTGAGTCTCCCTGAAGTGGGGAGAATGAGAAACAAACTACTGTGCTGAGCCCAACAGTTCTGAAACTGACCAGCTAGCATTACCTTTACTCCTGGCCGGGTGGCTCAGTGGTTGAGTGTCGATTTATGAACCCAGAGGCCACGGTTCGATTCCTGGTCAGGGCACAGGCCTGGGTTGCAGGCTCGATCCCCAATGTGGAGCGTGCAGGAGGCAACCGATCAATGATTCTCTGATCATTGATGTTTCTCTCTCTCTCTCTCCCTTCCTCTCTGGAATCAATTAAAAATTCCCAGCCTTAGATTTCTATGCAAGTAGTAAAACTACTCTGTAAGCAAAGATAGGTAGGTAGGAAGGTAGATGAATATAGGTAGGTGAGTAGGTGGACCGATGGATGATTCCTTTGCAGACTCTATCCAGACAGGCAGGCAGATTGAGAATTCGTGGCAGCGGTCACTGGGGCACTGAACTTTGGCGGCACCAAGGTTCCCTCCCGTGGGCCAAACCAACGCCCTTGGTCATCCTGCCAAGGCCGCACTGCACTGGACACTGGCATCGCCGACTCCTGCCTGACCTCACTCTTCACTTTAAATGACTCTCACACCCTCACACGCCTGCATCACAAACGGACCACAACTGCCTCTCCCACTCCCCATCCCAGACCCGCTTGTCTGTCTTTCCCTCTCCATCACTATTTGCTGAACGAGCTCCTACTGTGTGCCAGGTGCTGGAATAGTGGTTTATCAACATTATTCCTATTACCCACAACCATACACGATAGATGTTCCCACTTTGCAGCTGGGGAAAGACCACCGCTCAGGGTCAGGCAGTGGCAGGACGGCGTGGCCCGAGTCACACACAAGTGGACACAAATCAGATCATCTCTGGATGTCCCTTTATGGGAAGAAGAATCCACATCAGGTACTTTCCACGTCACAACGCTCGCGATGCTCAGGGGCACAGGGAACAGACCTGCATGTGAAAGTGACTAGTTTTCAGGAGGACTCTGAGCAGCACAGCAGCCTTCGCTAAAAACAAGCCTCATTTCCACTGGTGACTTTTCAGTGCTGACAGCTGAAAACAAACCATCCCCACGTTTGTATTAAGAAAATCACAAGAAAGTTATAAAAATATTTTATTTAAATGTTAAGGAAAATAATTATACAGACTTAAAAATCATTAAAAGTTCGTATGTTAGACATGCTGAAAACCCAATGATTTAAATGTAATGGTAAAATCCAAAGAGGAATGCATAGCATACGTTGGGTTGGTCCTCTCACTAGCGAAGGCATTATACAGTGAGGCCCAGTCACTGCTGACGGGTAAAGGCACATGGACACGTTCATCACCTCACAAGTGAAGAGTGAGCATCCACCTACAGTACTCGGGGCACCACACATCTATAAGGAAACGTCATTTAAACTTTCACACGAATACTTTTTCCAATGATTCAAACAGATTCACGCTGCAACTTTGTTATTTCTATTTTGAAGAGAATATTCCTATTCTGGATGTAAAAAATCATCTGAGTTTAAGAATCTGCAAATAAAGTAAATTTATTCTAACTTTAACCATAGATCAGTGAAGTTACAGTTTTTCCTCACCACCACTCCCTTCAGGATGCAGAACACACTGCAGCTTTCCCCCTCTGGAACGCTGCAGCCAGCTGGATGCTTAATGGTTCAGTGTGCATGCCCGTGAACCAGCATTTATGTCCCAGGTGAGACAATGGGCACGACGCTGTGGACGCAGCGTGAGGACGCAGCTCAGTCTGCAAGGCTCTTCATGACCATTGGCAGTCACATCGGCGGAGGCAAACGCTCCCTAATATGCAAAACTCAAAACCGACGAAGCTTTGACACCATTACAGGGGAGAAGCAGGGGGCATGGTCACACAAGGTGACACGGTCACCAGGGTAAAGGGCGCACTCTAAGAGTACTGGTTGTCCCCACAGCAACGTGGAGGGGACTCTGCACATCAGCTGCTGTGGTCATGGATGTGCTGGCAACATTAGGCTATGTACCTTTCTTTCCTAGTTACACTGGCTTCCCTCTAAAACTCCAGAGGGAGAATATGCTACTATTTGCGGACATGTCCATGTTCATTAGCACCCCGTAACTTTTACCTCTCCAGGCCTCATTTTCATGCTGTAAACTATGTGTGGAATCAACTTCCTCCCAGTTCAGATACAAGTGACGAGAAGGGAGAGACCACCTGTCTTTTTCACCATGTCCCTAAGCACTGCGTGAGTCCTTTGAACACACACGTGTTTAATAAATTTGTTGACACTCAGCAAGCAGACCCCACCGTGTGGGGTCACAGGCCCGGGGAGGGGGCAGGAGTTTGTGGGGAGGCAGAAATCCCACACATACCACCAAGGGAAAAGTTGGTGTGCCATCCATCAGGTTTTTATGAGGCAGCCAGACCAGTCAGAAAATGGCAGAACTTTCCCCCCCCAATTGGGTAAAACTGTTCATTTCCCCCAAACTCCCATTCCCTTAAGAACAACCTGACCCATGGTCACTTGTACGTGAGCTGACTTCAGTAAAGCCTGGTCCCAGGTGCGGGCGTATTGACGCTGGAGGTGCAAGCACTGTCTCCGTGAGCCCCTGGAGGAGGGGGGCCTCTCGAGTCAGAGCTCCGTTATACAAAGGGAAGGCTCTCCGCCCCTCCCATCTGAGCTCAGCGGTGAACAGCTCCAGTGTGAGCACAAAGAACCACGCCACGAGGAGTCACCCGAACGCTGTCGTGAAAGATGGTTTCCCAAGGAGGTCAGTGACAGCACGGCCACTCCACAGAGCTTACCTCCAGGAGTCACCCGAGGAGCGAGATGAACATCACAAGGCCCATGAACTGGGTGAACAGCAGCAGCGGAGTGAAAAACGACCACACGGGCCACAAAGCAATGTTGAAGCTGAAAGGAAAAGACACAGGCTGACAACCAGCTACCATCTCCACACGCATGCTCTGCTGCAGAGTCTGCAGGTGGAGAACTGTTATTACTCAGTTTGGGTAAGTTCTTTCAGTCAACAACATTATGTGTACCGGTATTTTTTTTCTCTCTCTAAGACGTGATCTAACAAATATTGGAACTATCACAATCTCTTCAAAAAGTACTTGGACTAGCCCTGGCTGGTTTGGCTCAGTGGATAGAGAGTCAGCCTGTGGACTGAAGGGTCCCGGGTTCGATTCCGGTCAAGGGCATGCACCTTGGTTGTGGGCACATCCTCAGTAGAAGTGTGCAGGAAGCAGCTGGTCGATGTTTCTCTCTCATTGATGTTTTCATCTCTCTCCTTTCCTCTCTGAAAAAATCAATAAAATATATATATTTTTAAAAAGTACTTGGACTAGAGTCACAGGTCTTCTAATGAGGGCTGGTTTGGCTTCAGGGAACTTAAATGATTAAAGCTGGGGTCTTCAATGGGACATGAACTAGAATGGCCGTAGTCTGCTCTCAACCTCCCACACTATCAAACCATTACAGTAAAAAGATGGTTAAAAGCATTTTTCTGTTAGAAACAGAATGAAAAAAGCAACCATTTATAATTTGCTATTAAATTTTCCACTGAGAAAAACACTATTCCTATCACTAAGGTAAGAGTAAAACACTGTAAGTGCAACTGACTTTTGTGAACTGAATTTACAAGAGCAGAAGGTATATGGGAAGAACTATAGTTAATTATATGCTTCAGATAGTTATTGACTTTAAAATGTAACGTTTTAGTAAGTAAAACTTTAAAAGAGCTATAATTATACTGTTCTGAAAAATTATGTAACGTTTCTGGGAGTGACAGTAGCCTGGTAAGAAAATGTAAAATAACACAGCTGTCTACCTACATTGCTGAAGGGTTAATAATAGCCACATCATAATGTAATATGTTAAACACCCTTGACCTTCAACTACAGAAAATAAATCATTAAAAAAAAAAAATTTAGCCCTAACCGGTTTGGCTCAGTGGATAGAGCGTCGGCCTGTGGACTGAAGGGTCCCAGGTTCGATTCCGGTCAAGGGCATGCACCTTGGTTGCGGGCACATCCCCAGCAGGAGGTGTGCAGGAGGCAGCTGATCAATGTTTCCCTCATCGATGTTTCTGACTCCCTGTCCCTCTCCCTTCTTCTCTGTAAATTTTATTTTTAAAAAAAAGATTCAAACTGAGTCAGTACGAAAGCATGTGGTTTTCCAAAATCATATTGATTTAACATCAAGAAAGGAACAAACTAAAAGGCTATGTCCACAAAACAGCATTTCATCGTGACACTGAGATGTGCAGCAACGGCCCTCTTATACCCATTGGCCTGTGGTAAAGCTGGGTTCTCTTACGTTGTTTCACTTAACCTCACAGACCCCAACGACGACATTAAGTGAGGACTCATTGTACGTAAAGAGTAATTGTTCTCCCTGACAGGCAGGATCATGGATTTCTTTTGTATTTCTTCAGTGAGCAAGTGTACTTTTGTAAACATTAGTAAAATCGCTTTGTTCACTGAGTGACTATTAACTAACTTATGAAGACACTGGCTGAGGTATTTTTATAAGAACAAAAGAATAAAAACAAATAACCACAGGGAGCTGGTTAAGTACCTCATGGAATGTCCACGCAATGATAACGACGTAACTATTAGAAATAGTGGGGCACGTCTACATGTGGAAGAACTCCATACTATATGGTTCAATAAAAAAATAGTGTAGCATTATTTACTGAAACTGGAGGTATGCACACCCTATGAGCCAACAATTTCACCTCTAGAGGTAACTCCTCCACAGGTTTCTTGGAATGCTGAAGATCAATGTGGAAGGTGGTTAATGCACCCTGGGTTGTGGGTTCAATCCCCAGTCCCGGTCGGAGGGTGTGTGGGGGGCAACTGATCAATGTGTCTCTCTCACATATACAGCCATCAGAAATGTGCACATATTCACAAGAGACACACACTAGAATGTTCTTGATAGCTTCATTAGTAACACCACCAAAATGGAAACAATCCAAATGCTATCCATAGAAAAAGAAACTGGGATTCAGCTACAGGCTGGACTGCCCGACGGCAAGAACAACCGCTATCCACAACAACTCGGATGAATCATACGTGTAAACAGCAAACATCAAAGAACAGATGCTAGGAGTCCATTTCTATAGAGTTAAAAAAAAAAAAAGACAGGACAGAGCACTTATAAGGTGCACGGGAGCCATCAGCATGCGCGTCAGGACAGTGTTTACTTGGGGCAGTGACTGTGGGGAGGTGAGAAGGGATTTCGAGGTGTTGGCCCGATTATTCCCAGACCTGGAGGGGTTCAGGCCAATGCTCATTTCATACTGACTCATTCAGCTGAACAGTTTCGTTTTTTCCACTCTCTGTATGTATACTTCATAGAAAATGACTTAAAAAGCAAATTGCAGAATACGGACAGTAAGTCACCATCTGTGTTTTAAATAAATACATAAAGGACGTTATTACTGAAAAGGAAACTAGAGACTAGAAATGACAGGGAGACTATTTTCCGAATTATTCCCTTTTTTCCTTTGAAATTCGTACCATGTGCATCAGTACCTGGCCAGCATTTTCACTTGTATCAGTATTTCCAAGTTAACTTACCAAATCCCTGCCACGATAAAAGCAGCAGTTGTGATGGGTATCAGGGCTGGATACTTGACATCATAATCTTCAATCCCACGATACCATTCCAGATAGAGAATGCAGTAGAATGCAATGGACACGCTGCCAAGCAACAAGGCGCCGCCAAAGAGAAACCAACTGTGGAGACAAAAATGTCATCAGGACTGACAGCTCTTACTTAGCACATCAGCAGAAATCTTACAAGCTTTCCTTGGTTGCCTAAAAATCTGTTTCTACAAGAATATCAACTGGAAGAGAAAAACAATCCCTGGATTCCCGATTTCACAAAGTCTCACTCTACCGGGAAACGGGTGAGAAAGGACGAGCCGGAGACCTATGAGAGGATGAAAAGCAAGCTTTCACTGCAGGCATGCACGTGTGCGCTCCCGGAGCAGACCCCCGGTACGGCTACGCATTTTCCTTAGGAACACAGGAGAGAGAGCAGCTTTCCTTTTGTTTCTGAAGTTGTGAGCGTGAAAGTAATAAACAGGCACCATTAAGTCCACCATTGAGTCAGGTCTCTTGGAATGCTGAAAATCAATGTGGAAGATGGTTAATTCACACTGGGTAGTGGGTTCGATCCCCAGTCCTGGTCGCGGTGTGTGTGTGAGAGGCAACCGATCAATGTATGTCTCTCACATCCATATTTCTCTCTTTCTTTCTCTTTCTCTCTCTCACTCCTTCCATTCCCTCTTAAAAAAAAAAAACAGTGGAAAAAATATCCTCAGGTGAGGATTAACAACAGAAATTTCAACTAACAAAATAAAACATAACAAATAAGACAAGGGTGTTTACCTTATAAACCAGGAAAGTTTTCTTTATTTTAATTACTCTTTCTTTTTCTTTATTGATTAAGGTATTACATATGTGTCCTTATCTCCCCATTGCCCATTGCCCCCCACCCCCCCACTCATGCCCTCACTCCCCGGTATCTGTGCCCATTGGTTAGGCCTATATACATACATACAAGTCCTTTGATTGATCTCTCCCCCTTACCCCCACCCTCCCCTACCTTCCCTCTGAGGTTTGACGGGTCTAATCGATGCTTCTCTGTCTGTTTTTGCTCATCAGTTTATGTCGCTCATTACGTTCCACAAGTGAGTGCGATCATGTGATGCTCAGGGAAGTTTTCTTACCTACTGGTGTGAAAGTTTTCTTGAACAGTTTTAAAGAAATCCACATAATAGGTCACAACAATGGATGCCAATATCCAGAATCCAGAATGGACATTAAGTCTTGGAAGAGGTTTTTGCTTTTTCTCAACAGCTGCAGAAGCTCCTGCAAAAAAGGGAGATTTCAACTAATTAAATTACCATCA